>JAKOGI010004269.1:0-29957 GCA_029747015.1 Carnegiea gigantea
GGCTGATGCAAATGCCTGGATTAGGTGCGCTTTCTTGTTTCAGTTCATGACTCAGGCATCTTGGTGATGAATCCATTGTGTTAATGAAGTGGGCATTGTAAATTTCATTGTCTTGGTAGCCAATTAGACTGTTTCGATTTAGGGTGTAATTTGGGTGTTTACAGAATACTGTTTCGGCTTATGCAGATGCCTGTATTATGTGTGCCTTCTTGTTTCAGTTCATGACTCAGGCGTCTTGTTGATAAATCCATTGTGTTAATGAAGTGGGCGTTGTAAATTTTATTATCTTGGTAGCCAATTACACTGCTTCTGTTTAGGGTGTAATTTAGACATTTAGAGAATACTGTTACGGCTGATGCAAATGCCTGTATTATGTGTGCTTTCTTCTTTCAGTTCATGACTCAGGCGTCTTGTTGATGAATCCGTTGTGTTAATGAAGTGGGCATTGTAAATTTCATTGTCTTGGTAGCCAATTAGACTACTTCTGTTCAGGGTATAATTTGGGTGTTTAGAGAATACCGTTTCGGCTGATGCAAAAGCCTGTATTATTTGTGCTTTCTTGTTTCAGTTCATGACTCATGCGTCTTGTTGATGAATCCGTTGTGTTAATGAAGTGGGCATTGTAAATTTCATTGTCTTTGTAGCCAATTAGACTGTTTCAGTTTAGGGTGTAATTTGGGCGTTTAGAGAATACTGTTTTTGGCTGATGCAAATGCCTGTATTATGCGTGCTTTCTTGTTTCAGTTCATGACTCAGGCATCTTGTTGATGAATCCATTCTGTTAATGAATTGGGCATTGTAAATTTCATTGTCTTGGGAGCCAATTAGACTGTTTCTGTTTAGGGTGTAATTTTGGTGCCAGGAGAATACTGTTTCGGATGATGCAAATACCTGTATTATGTGTTCTTTCTTGTTTTAGTTCGTGACTCAGGCATTTTGTTGATGAATCCATTGTGTTAATGAAGTGGGCATTGTAAATTTCATTGTCTTGGCGGCCAATTTGACTGTTTCTGTTTGTGGTGTAATTTGGATGTTTAGAGAATGCTGTTTTCGCTGATGCAAATGCCTATATTATGTGTGCTTTCTTGTTTCAGTTCATGACTCAGGCGTCTTATTGATGAATCCATTGTGTTAATGAAGTGGGCATTGTAAATTTCACTGTCTTGGCAGCCAATTCGACCGTTTTTGTTTGGGGTGTAATATTGGTGTTTAGAGAATACTGCTTCGGCTCATGCAAATGCCTGTATTATGTGTGCTTTCTTGTTTCAGTTCATGACTCAGGCGTCTCATTGATGAATCCGTTGTGTTAATGAAGTGGGTATTGTAAATTTTGTGTTCTTCGATGCCAATTAGACTGTTTCCGTTTAGGGTGTAATTTGGGTGTTTACAGAATACTGTTTCGACTGATGCGAATGCCTGTATTATGTGTGCTTTCTTGTTTCAGTTCATGACTCAGGCGTCTCGTTGATGAATCCATTGTGCTAATGAATTGGGCATTGTAAATTTCATTGTCTTGGCAGCCAATTAGACTGTTTCTGTTTAGGGTGTAATTTGGGGGTTTAGAGAATACTGTTTCGGCTGATCAAATGCTTTGTATTATGTCTCTTTCTTGTTTCTAGTTCTGACTCAGGTGTCTTGTTTGATAAATCCATTGTTCCAATGAGTGGGCGTTGTAAATTTATATCTTGGTAGACCATTACAACTGTCTTCTGTTTAGGGTGTAATATTAGTAGACGTTTAGAGAATACTATTCGGCCTTTTGCAATGCCTGTATTATGTGGTGCTTTCCTTGTTTTTAGTTCGGTGACTCAGGGCATTTTGTTGATGAATCCATTGTGTTAATGAAGTGGGCATTGTAAATTTCATTGTCTTGGCGGCCAATTAGACTGTTTCTGTTTATGGTGCAATTTCGATGTCTAGAGAATACTGTTTCCGCTGATGCAAATGCCTATATTATGTGTGCTTTCTTGTTTCAGTTCATGACTCAGGCGTCTTGTTGATGAATCCTTGTGTTAAAAGTGGGCATTGTAAATTTTCATTGTCTTTGGTAGCCAATTAGACTGTTTTCTCTGTTTTGGGGTGTATTTTGTGTTTAGAGGATACTGTTTCAGCTGATGCAAATGCTTGTATTATGTCTGCTTTCTTGTTTCAGTTCATGACTCAGGCGTCTTGTTGATGAATCCGTTGTGTTAATGAAGTGGGCATTGAAAATTTCATTGTCCTCGTAGCCAATTAGACTGTTTCAGTTTAGGGTGTAATTTGGGTGTTTATAGAATACTGTTTCGGCTGATGCAAATGCTTGTATTATGCGTGCTTTCTTGTTTCAGTTCATGACTCAGGCGTCTTGTTGATGAATCCATTGTGTTAATGAATTGGGCATTGTAAATTTCATTGTCTTGGTAGCTAATTAGACTGTTTCTATTTAGGTTGTAATTTGGGTGTTTGGACATTACTCTTTCGACTGATGCAAATGCCTGTATCATGTGTGCTTTCTTGTTTCAGTTCATGACCCAGGCGTCTTGTTGATGAATCCGTTGTGTTAATGAAGTGGGCATTGTAAATTTCGTTGTCTTCGTAGCCAATTGGACTGTTTCAGTTTAGGGTGTAATTTGGGTGTTTACAAAATACTGTTTCGGCTGATGCAAATGCCTGTATTATGCGTGCTTTCTTGTTTCAGTTCATGACTCAGGCGTCTTGTTGATGAATCCATTGTGTTAATGAATTGGGCATTGTAAATTTCATTGTCTTGGTAGCTAATTAGACTGTTTCTATTTAGGTTGTAATTTGGGTGTTTGGACATTACTCTTTCGACTGATGCAAATGCCTGTATCATGTGTGCTTTCTTGTTTCAGTTCATGACCCAGGCGTCTTGTTGATGAATCCATTGTGTTAATGAAGTGGGCATTGTAAATTTCATTGTCTTGGTTGCCAATTAGACTGTTTCTGTTTAGGGTGTAATTTAGGTGTTTAGGGGATACTGTTTCGGCTGATGCAAATGCCTGTATTATGCGTGCTTTCTTGTTTCAGTTCATGACTCAGGCGTCTTGTTGATGAATCCATTGTGTTAATGAAGTGGGCATTGTAAATTTCATTGTCTTGGGAGCCAGTTAGACTGTTTCGATTTGGGGTGTAATTTGGGTGTTTGCAGAATACTGTTACGGCTGATGCAAATGCCTGTATTATGTGTGCTTTCTTCTTTCAGTTCATGATTTAGGCGTCTCGTTGATGAATCCATTGTGTTAATGAAGTGGGCATTGTAAATTTCATTGTCTTGGTAGCCAATTAGACTGTTTCTGTTTGGGGTGTAATTTGGGTGTTTAGAGAATACTGTTTCGGCTGATGCAAATGCCTGTATTATGTGTGCTTTCTTGTTTCAGTTCATAACTCAGGCGTCTTGTTGATGAATCCATTGTGTTAATGAAGTAGGGAGTGTAAATTTCATTGTCTTGGTAGCCAATTAGACTGTTTCTCTTTAGGGTGCAATTTGGATGTTTAGAGAATACTGTTTCGGCTGATGCAATTACCTGTATTATGTGTGCTTTCTTGTTTCAGTTCATAACTCAGGCGTCTTGTTGATGAATCCATTGTGTTAATAAAGTGGGCATTGTAAATTTCATTGTCTTGGTAGCCAATTAGACTGTTTCAGTTTAGGGTGTAATTTGGGTGTTTACAGAATACTGTTTCGGCTGATGCAAATGCCTGCATTATGTGTGCTTTCTTGTTTCAGTTCATGACTCAGGCGTCTCGTTGATGAATCCATTGTGCTAATGAATTGGGCATTGTAAATTTCATTGTCTTGGCAGCCAATTACACTGTTTCTGTTTAGGGTGTAATTTGGGTGTTTAGAGAATACTGTTTCAGCTGATGCAAATGCCTGTATTATGTGTGCTTTCTTGTTTTAGTTCATGACTCAGGCATCTTGTTGACGAATCCATTGTGTTAATGAAGTGGGCATTGTAAATTTCATTGCCTTGGTTGCCAATTAGTCTGTTTCTGTTTAGGTGTAATTTTGGCGCCTGGAGAATACTGTTTCGGATGATGCAAATACCTGTATTATGTGTGCTTTCTCGTTTCAGTTTGTGACACAGGCATCTTGTTGATGAATTGATTGTGTTAATGAAGTGGGCATTGTAAATTTCATTGTCTTGGCAGCCAATTAGACTGTTTCTGTTTATGGTACAATTTGGATGTTTAGAGAATACTGTTTCAGCTGATGCAAATGCCTATATTATGTGTGCTTTCTTGTTTCAGTTCATGACTCAGGCGTCTCGTTGATGAATCCATTGTGTTAATGAAGTGGGCATTGTAAATTTCATTGTCTTGGTAGCCAATTACACTGCTTCTGTTTAGGATGTAATTTGGACGTTTGGAGAATACTGTTTCGGCTGATGCAAATGCCTGTATTATGTGTGCTTTCTTGTTTCAGTTCGTGACTCAGGCGTCTTGTTGATGAATCCGCTGTGTTAATGAAGTGGGTATTGCAAATTTCATTGTCTTGGTAGCCAATTAGACTGTTTCTGTTTAGGGTGTGATTTGGATGTTTAGAGAATACTGTTTCGGCTGATGCAAATGCCTGTATTATGTATGCTTTCTTATTTCAGTTCATGACTCAGACGTCTTGTTGATGAATCCATTGTGTTAAGTGAAGTGGGCAGTGTAATTTCGTTTCTTCGATGCCATTAGACTGTTTCCGTTAGGTGTAATTTGGGTGTTTTACAGAATACTGTTTCGACAGATGCAAATGCCTGTATTTGTGCGCTTTCTTGTTTCAGTTCATTACTCAGGCGTCTCGTGATGATCCATTGTGCTAATGAACTTGGCATTGTAAATTTTCATTGTCTTGGCAGCCGATTTAAGACTGTTTCTTTTATGGTGCAATTTGGATGTTTAGAGATACTGTTTCAGCTGATGCAAATGCCTTGTATTATGTCCTGCTTTCTTGTTTCAGTTCATGACTCAGCGTCTTGTTGATGATTCCCCCCCCCATTGTGTTGAATGAAGTGGGCGTTGTAAATTTTTTATTATCTTGGTAGCCATTACACTGCTTCTGTTTAGGGTGTAATTTAGGCCGTTTAGAGAATACTGTTTCGTCTGATGCAATGCCTGTATTATGTGTAGCTTTCTTATTTTGTTTCGTGACTCAGGCATTTTGTTGATGAATCCATTGTGTTAATGAAGTGGGCATTGTAAATTTCATTGTCTTGGCGGCCAATTAGGCTGTTTCTGTTTATGGTGCAATTTGGATGTTTAGAGAATACTATTTTCGCTGATGCAAATGCCTATATTATGTGTGCTTTCTTGTTTCAGTTCATGACTCAGGCGTCTTGTTGATGAATCGATTGTGTTAATGAAGTGGGCATTGTAAATTTCATTGTCTTGGTAGCCAATTAGACTGTTTCTGTTTAGGGTGTAATTTGGGTGTTTAGGGAATACTGTTTCGGCTGATGCAAATGCCTGTATTATGTGTGCTTTCTTGTTTCAGTTCATGACTCAGGCGTCTTGTTGATGAATCCGTTGTGTTAATCACTTGGGCATTGTAAATTTCGTTGCGTTCGTAGCCAATTAGACTGTTTCCGTTTGTGGTGTAATTTGGGTGTTTAGAGAATACCGTTTCGGCTGATGCAAATGCCTGTATTACGTGTGCTTTCTTGTTTCAGTTCAAGACTCAGGCGTCTCGCTGATGAATCCATTGTGCTAATGAATTGGGCATTGTAAATTTCATTGTCTTGGCAGCCAATTAGACTGTTTCTGTTTATGGTGCAATTTGGATGTTTAGAGGATACTGTTTCCGCTGATGCAAATGCCTGTATTATGTCTGCTTTTTTGTTTCAGTTCATGACTCAGGCGCCTTGTTGATGAATCCGTTGTGCTAATAAAGTGGGCATTGTAAATTTCATTGTCTTGGTAGCCAATTAGACTGTTTCTGTTTAGGGTGTAATTTGGGTGTTTACAGAATACTGTTTCGGCTGATGCAAATGCCTGTATTATGCGTGCTTTCTTCTTTCAGTTCATGACTCAGGCGTCTTGTTGATGAATCCATTGTGTTAATGAATTGGGCATTGTAAATTTCATTGTCTTGGCAGCTAATTAGACTGTTTCTGTTTAGGTTGTAATTTGGGTGTTTGGACATTACTCTTTCGGCTGATGCAAATGCCTGTATCATGTGTGCTTTCTTGTTTCAGTTCATAACCCAGGCGTCTTGTTGATGAATCCATTGTGTTAATGAAGTGGGCATTGTAAATTTCATTGTCTTGGTTGCCAATTAGACTGTTTCTGTTTAGGGTGTAATTTGGGTGTTTAGGGGATACTGTTTCGGCTGATGCAAATGCCTGTATTATGTGTGCTTTCTTGTTTCAGTTCATGACTCAGGCGTCTCGTTGATGAATCCATTGTGCTAATGAATTGGGCATTGTAAATTTCATTGTCTTGGCAGCCAATTAGACTGTTTCTGTTTAGGGTGCAATTTGGGTGTTCAGAGAATACTGTTTCAGCTGATGCAAATGCCTGTATTATGTGTGCTTTCTTGTTTCAGTTCATGACTCAGGCATCTTGTTGACGAATCGATTGTGTTAATGTAGTGGGCATTGTAAATTTCATTATCTTGGTAGCCAATTAGACTGTTTCTGTTTAGGGTGTGATTTGGATGTTTAGAGAATATTGTTTCGGCTGATGCAAATGCCTGTATTATGTGTGCTTTCTCGTTTCAGTTCGTGACACAGGCGTCTTGCTGATAAATCCATTGCGTTAATGCAGTGGGCATTGTAAATTTCATTGTCTTGGTAGCCAACTAGACTGTTTCTGTTTAGGGTGTAATTTGGGTGTCTAGGGGATACAGTTTCGGCTGATGCAAATGCCTGTATTAGGTGCGCTTTCTTGTTTCAGTTCATGACTCAGGCGTCTTGGTGATGAATCCATTGTGTTAATGAAGTGGGCATTGTAAATTTCATTGTTTTGGTAGCCAATTAGACTGTTTCGATTTAGGGTGTAATTTGGGTGTTTACAGAATACTTTTTCGGCTGATGCAGATGCCTGTATTATGTGTGCCTTCTTGTTTCAGTTCATGACTCAGGCGTCTTGTTGATAAATCCATTGTGTTAATGAAGTGGGCGTTGTAAATTTTATTATCTTGGTAGCCAATTACACTGCTTCCGTTTAGGGTGTAATTTAGACATTTAGAGAATACTGTTACGGCTGTTGCAAATGCCTGTATTATGTGTGCTTTCTTCTCTCAGTTCATGACTCAGGCGTCTTGTTGATGAATCCGTTGTGTTAATGAAGTGGGCATTGTAAATTTCATTGTCTTGGTAGCCAATTAGACTGCTTCTGTTCAGGGTATAATTTGGGTGTTTAGAGAATACCGTTTCGGCTGATGCAAAAGCCTGTATTATGTGTGCTTTCTTGTTTCAGTTCATGACTCATGCGTCTTGTTGATGAATCCGTTGTGTTAATGAAGTGGGCATTGTAAATTTCATTGTCTTTGTAGCCAATTAGACTGTTTCAGTTTAGGGTGTAATTTGGGCGTTTAGAGAATACTGTTTTTGGCTGATGCAAATGCCTGTATTATGCGTGCTTTCTTGTTTCAGTTCATGACTCAGGCATCTTGTTGATGAATCCATTCTGTTAATGAATTGGGCATTGTAAATTTCATTGTCTTGGGAGCCAATTAGACTGCTTCTGTTTAGGGTGTAATTTTGGTGCCAGGAGAATACTGTTTCGGATGATGAAAATACCTGTATTATGTGTGCTTTCTTGTTTTAGTTCGTGACTCAGGCATTTTGTTGATGAATCCATTGTGTTAATGAAGCGGGCATTGTAAATTTCATTGTCTTGGCGGCCAATTAGACGGTTTCTGTTTATGGTGTAATTCGGATGTTTAGAGAATACTGTTTCCGCTGATGCAAATGCCTATATTATGTGTGCTTTCTTGTTTCAGTTCATGACTCAGGCGTCTTGTTGATGAACCCATTGCGTTAATGAAGTGGGCATTGTAAATTTCATTGTCTTGGTAGCCAATTCGACTGTTTTTGTTTGGCGTGTAATTTTGGTGGTTAGAGAATACTGTTTCGGCTCATGCAAATGCCTGTATTATGTGTGCTTTCTTGTTTTAGTTCATGGCTCTGGCGTCTCATTGATGAATCCGTTGTGTTAATGAAGTGGGCATTGTAAATTTCGTTGTCTTCGATGCCAATTAGACTGTTTCCGTTTAGGGTGTAATTTGGGTGTTTACAGAATACTGTTTCGACTGATGCAAATGCCTGTATTATGTGTGCTTTCTTGTTTCAGTTCATGACTCAGGCGTCTTGTTGATGAATCCATTGTTTTAATGAAGTGGGCATTGTAGATTTCATTGTCTCGGCAGCCAATTAGATTGTTTCTGTTTATGGTGCAATTTGGATGTTTAGAGGATACTGTTTCAGCTGATGCAAATGCCTGTATTATGTGTGCTTTCTTGTTTCAGTTCATGACTCAGGCGTCTTATTGATGAATCCATTGTGTTAATGAAGTGGGCGTGGTAATTTTATTATCTTGGTAGCCATTCACTTGCTTCTTTCCTGTTTCGGGTGTAATTTGGATGTTTAGAGAATACTGTTTCCGCTGATGCAAATGCCTATATTATGTGTGCTTTCTTGTTTCAGTTCATGACTCAGGCGTCTTGTTGATGAATCCGTTGTGTTAATGAAGTGGGCATTGTAAATTTCATTGTCTTGGTAGCTAATTAGACTGCTTCTATTTAGGGTGTAATTTGGGTGTTTAGAGAATACTGTTTCGGCTGATGCAAATGCCTGCATTATGTGTGCTTTCTTGTTTCAGTTCATGACTCAGGCGTCTTGTTGATGAATCCATTGTGTTAATGAAGTGGGCATTGTAAATTTCGTTGTCTTGGTAGCCAATTTAGCTGTTCTGTTGGGGTGTAATTTTTGGTGTTTAGAGAATACTGTTTCGGCTGATGCAAATGCCTGTATTATGTGTGCTTTCTTGTTTCAGTCCATGACTCAGGCGTCTTGTTGATGAATCCGTTGTGTTAATGAGGTGGGCATTGTAAATTTCGTTGTCTTCGTAGCCAATTAGACTGTTTCCGTTTAGGGTGTAATTTGGGTGTTTACAGAATGCTGTTTCGGCTTACGCAGATGCCTGTATTATGTGTGCTTTCTTGTTTCAGTTCATGACTCAGGCGTCTCGTTGATGAATCCATTGCGCTAATGAATTGGGCATTGTAAATTTCATTGTCTTGGCAGCCAATTAGACTGTTTCTGTTTATGGTGCAATTTGGATGTTTAGAGAATACTGTTTCAGCTGATGCAAATGCCTATATTGTGTGTGCTTTCTTGTTTCAGTTCATGACTCAGGCGTCTTGTTGATGAATCCATTGTGTTAATGAAGTGGGCATTGTAAATTTCGTTGTCTTGGTAGCCAGTTACACTGCTTCTGTTTAGGATGTAATTTGGATGTTCGGAGAATACTGTTTCGGCTGTTGCAAATGCCTGTATTATGTGTGCTTTCCTGTTTCAGTTCATGACTCAGGCGCCTTGTTGATGAATCCGTTGTGTTAATGAAGTGGGCATTGTAAATTTCATTGTCTTGGCAGCCAAATAGACTGCTTCTGTTTAGGGTGTAATTTGGGTGTTTAGAGAATACTGTTTCGGCTGATGCAAATGCCTGTATTATGTGTGCTTTCTTGTTTCAGTTCATGACTCAGGCGTCTTGCTGATGAATCCATTGTGTTAATGAAGTGGGCATTGTAAATTTCATTGTCTTCGTAGCCAATTAGACTGTTTCAGTTTAGGGTGCAATTTGGGTGTTTACAGAATACTGTTTCGGCTGATGCAATTGCCTGTATTATGTGTGCTTTCTTGTTTCAGTTCATGACTCTGGCGTCTTGTTGATGAATCCATTGTGTCAATAAAGTGGGCATTGTAAATTTCATTGTCTTGGTAGCCAATTAGACTGTTTCAGTTTAGGGTGTAATTTGGGTGTTTACAGAATGCTGTTTCGATTGATGCAAATGTCTGTATTATGTGTGCTTTCTTGTTTCAGTTCATGACTCAGGCGTCTTGTTGATGAATCCATTGTGCTAATGAATTGGGCATTGTAAATTTCATTGTCTTGGCAGCCAATTAGACTGTTTCTGTTTAGGGTGCAATTTGGGTGTTCAGAGAATACTGTTTCAGCTGATGCAAATGCCTGTATTATGTGTGCTTTCTTGTTTCAGTTCATGACTCAGGCATCTTGTTGACGAATCGATTGTGTTAATGTAGTGGGCATTGTAAATTTCATTATCTTGGTAGCCAATTAGACTGTTTCTGTTTAGGGTGTAATTTGGATGTTTAGAGAATACTGTTTTGGCTGATGCAAATGCCTGCATTATATGTGCTTTCTTGTTTCAGTTCATGACTCAGGCATTTTGTTGATGAATCCATTGCGTTAATGAACTGGGCATTGTAAATTTTGTTATCTTGGTAGCCAATTAGACTGTTTCTGTTTAGGGTGCAATTTGGTGTGTTCAGAGATAACTGTTTCAAGCTGATGCAAATGCCTGGTTAATTATTGTGCTTTCTTGTTTCAGTTCATGAACTCAGGCATCATTTGTTGACGAAATCCATTGTGTTAATGAAGTGGGCATTGTAAATTTCATTGTCTTGGTAGCCAATTAGACTGTTTCTGTTTGGGGTGTAATTTTGGTGTTTAGAGAATACTGTTTCGGGTGATGCAAATGCCTGCATTATGTGTGCTTTCTTGTTTCAGTCCATGACTCAGGCGTCTTGTTGATGAATCCGTTGTGTTAATGAGGTGGGCATTGTAAATTTCGTTGTCTTCGTAGCCAATTAGACTGTTTCCGTTTAGGGTGTAATTTGGGTGTTTACAGAATGCTGTTTCGGCTTACGCAAATGCCTGTATTATGTGTGCTTTCTTGTTTCAGTTCATGACTCAGGCGTCTCGTTGATGAATCCATTGTGCTAATGAATTAGGCATTGTAAATTTCATTGTCTTGGCAGCCAATTAGACTGTCTCTGTTTATGGTGCAATTTGGATGTTTAGAGGATACTGTTTCAGCTGATGCAAATGCTTGTATTATGTCTGCTTTCTTGTTTCAGTTCATGACTCAGGCGTCTTGTTGATGAATCCGTTGTGTTAATGAAGTGGGCATTGAAAATTTCATTGTCTTCGTAGCCAATTAGACTATTTCAGTTTAGGGTGTAATTTGGGTGTTTACAGAATACTGTTTCGGCTGATGCAAATGCTTGTATTATGCATGCTTTCTTGTTTCAGTTCATGACTCAGGCGTCTTGTTGATGAATCCATTGTGTTAATGAATTGGGCATTGTAAATTTCATTGTCTTGGCAGCTAATTAGACTGTTTCTGTTTAGGTTGTAATTTGGGTGTTTGGACATTACTCTTTCGGCTGATGCAATTGCCTGTATCATGTGTGCTTTCTTGTTTCAGTTCATAACCCAGGCGTCTTGTTGATGAATCCATTGTGTTAATGAAGTGGGCATTGTAAATTTCATTGTCTTGGTTGGCAATTAGACTGTTTCTGTTTAGGGTGTAATTTAGGTGTTTAGGGGATACTGTTTCGGCTGATGCAAATGCCTGTATTATGCGTGCTTTCTTGTTTCAGTTCATGACTCAGGCATCTTGTTGATGAATCCATTGTG
Organism: Carnegiea gigantea; assembly: GCA_029747015.1. Lineage (NCBI taxonomy): Eukaryota > Viridiplantae > Streptophyta > Magnoliopsida > Caryophyllales > Cactaceae > Carnegiea > Carnegiea gigantea. Next base: position 11,656 of record JAKOGI010004269.1, read on the forward strand.
TTAATGAACTGGGCATTGTAAATTTCATTGTCTTGGTAGCCAATTAGACTGTTTCTGTTTAGGGTGTAATTTGGGTGTTTGCAGGATACTGTTTCGGTGATGCAAATGCTGTATTATGTGTGCTTTCTTCCTTCAGTTCATGACTCAGGCGTCTTAGTTGATTCCATTGTGTTAATGTGGGGCATTGTAAATTTCATTATCTTGGGTAGCCAATTAGCTGTTTCTGTTTGGGGTGTAATTTGGGTAGTTTTAGAGAATACTGTTATCAGATTATGCAAATGGCTTGTATTATGTTCTTTCTTGTTTCAGTTCCATTGACTCAGCTTCTTTTGATGAATCCATTGTGTTAATGAAGTAGTCAGTTGTAAATATTTCATTGTCTTGGTAGCCAATAGACTGTTTCTCTTTAGGGTGCAATTTTAGATGTTCAGAGAATACTGTTTCGGCTGATGCAACTGCGTGTATTATGTGTTCTTTCTTGTTTCAGTTCATGACTCAGGCGTCTTGTTGATGAATCCATTGTGTTAATGAAGTGGGCATTGTAAATTTCATTGCCTTGGTGGCCAATTAGACTGTTTCTGTTTAGGGTGTAATTTGGGTGTTTAGAGAATACTGTTTCGGCTGATGCAAATGCCTGTATTATGTGTGCTTTCGTGTTTTAGGTCATGACTCAGGCGTCTTGCTGATGAATCCATTGTGTTAATGAAGTGGGCATTGTAAATTTCATTGTCTTGGTGGCCAATTAGACTGTTTCTGTTTAGGGTGTAATTTGGGTGTTTAGGGGATACTGTTTCGGCTGATGCAAATGCTAGTATTAGGCATGCTTTCTTGTTTCAGTTCATGACTCAGGCGTCTTGTTGATGAATCCATTGTGTTAATAAAGTGAGCATTGTAAATTTCATTGTCTTGGGAGCCAATTACACTGTTTCGATTTGGGGTGTAATTTGGGTGTTTGCAGAACACCGTTTCGGCTGATGCAAATGCCTGTATTATGTGTGCTTTCTTGTTTCAGTTCATGACTCAGGCGTCTTGTTGATGAATCCATTGTGTTAATGAAGTAGGCAGTGTAAATTTCATTGTCTTGGTAGCCAATTAGACTGTTTCTCTTTAGGGTGTAATTTGTGTTTTGAGAAGAATACTGTTTTCGGCTGATGCGAATGCCTTTATTATGTGTGCTTTCTTGTATCAGTTCATGACTCAGGCGTCTTGCTGATGAGTCCATTGTGTTAATGAAGTGGGTATTGTAAATTTCATTGTCTTGGTAGCCGATTAGACTGTTTCTGTTTAGGGTGTCATTTGGAAGTTTCTAGAATACTGTTTCGGCTGATGCAAATACCTGTATTATGTGTGCTTTCTTGTTTTAGTTCATGACTCAGGCGTCTTGTTGATGAATCCATTGTGTTAATGAACTAGGCATTGTAAATTTCATTGTCTTGGTAGCCAATTAGACTGTTTCTGTTTAGGGTGTAATTTGGGTGTTTACAGAATACTGTTTCGGCTGATGCAAATGCCTATATTATATGTGCTTTCTTGTTTCAGTTCATAACTCAGGCGTCTCGTTGATGAATCCATTGTGCTAATGAATTGGGCATTGTAAATTTCATTGTCTCGGCAGCCAATTAGACTGTTTCTGCTTAGGGTGTAATTTGGGTGTTTAGAGAATACTGTTTCAGCTGATGCAAATGCCTGTATTATGTGTGCTTTCTTGTTTCAGTTCATGACTCAGGCCTCTTGTTGACGAATCGATTGTGTTAATGTAGTGGGCATTGTAAATTTCATTATCTTGGTAGCCAATTAGACTGTTTCTGTTTAGGGTGTAATTTGGATGTTTAGAGAATATTATTTCGGCTGATGCAAATGCCTGTATTATGTGTGCTTTCTTGTTTCAGTTCGTGACACAGGCGTCTTGCTGATGAATCCATTGCGTTAATGCAGTGGGCATTGTAAATTTCATTGTCTTGGTAGCCAACTAGACTGTTTCTGTTTAGGGTGTAATTTGGGTGTCTAGGGGATACAGTTTCGGCTGATGCAAATGCCTGTATTAGGTGTGCTTTCTTGTTTCAGTTCATGACTCAGGCGTCTTGGTGATGAATCTATTGTGTTAATGAAGTGGGCATTGTAAATTTTATTGTCTTGGTAGCCAATTAGACTGTTTCGATTTTGGGTGTAATTTGGTGTTTACAGAATACTGTTTCGGCTGATGCAGATGCCTGTATTATGTGTGCCTTCTTGTTTCAGTTCATGACTCAGGCGTCTTGTTGATAAATCCATTGTGTTAATGAAGTGGGCGTTGTAAATTTTATTATCTTGGTAGCCAATTACACTGCTTCTGTTTAGGGTGTACTTTAGACATTTAGAGAATACTGTTACGGCTGATGCAAATGCCTGTATTATGTGTGCTTTCTTGTTTCAGTTCATGACTCAGGCGTCTTGTTGATGAATCTGTTGTGTTAATGAAGTGGGCATCGTAAATTTCATTGTCTTGGTAGCCAATTAGACTGCTTCTGTTTAGGGTGTAATTTGGGTGTTTAGAGAATACTGTTTCGGCTGATGCAAAAGCCTGTATTATGTGTGCTTTCTTGTTTCAGTTCATGACTCATGCGTCTTGTTGATGAATCCGTTGTGTTAATGAAGTGGGCATTGTAAATTTCATTGTCTTTGTAGCCAATTAGACTGTTTCAGTTTAGGGTGTAATTTGGGCGTTTAGAGAATACTGTTTTTGGCTGATGCAAATGCCTGTATTATGCGTGCTTTCTTGTTTCAGTTCATGACTCAGGCATCTTGTTGATGAATCCATTCTGTTAATGAATTGGGCATTGTAAATTTCATTGTCTTGGGAGCCAATTAGACTGTTTCTGTTTAGGGTGTAATTTTGGTGCCAGGAGAATACTGTTTCGGATGATGCAAATACCTGTATTATGTGTGCTTTCTTGTTTTAGTTCGTGACTCAGGCATTTTGTTGATGAATCCATTGTGTTAATGAAGTGGGCATTGTAAATTTCATTGTCTTGGCGGCCAATTAGACTGTTTCTGTTTATAGTGTAATTTGGATGTTTAGAGAATACTGTTTCCGCTGATGCAAATGCCTATATTATGTGTGCTTTCTTGTTTCAGTTCATGACTCAGGCGTCTTGTTGATGAACCCATTGCGTTAATGAAGTGGGCATTGTAAATTTCATTGTCTTGGTAGCCAATTCGACTGTTTTTGTTTGGCGTGTAATTTTGGTGGTTAGAGAATACTGTTTCGGCTCATGCAAATGCCTGTATTATGTGTGCTTTCTTGTTTTAGTTCATGGCTCTGGCGTCTCATTGATGAATCCGTTGTGTTAATGAAGTGGGCATTGTAAATTTCGTTGTCTTCGATGCCAATTAGACTGTTTCCGTTTAGGGTGTAATTTGGGTGTTTACAGAATACTGTTTCGACTGATGCAAATGCCTGTATTATGTGTGCTTTCTTGTTTCAGTTCATGACTCAGGCGTCTTGTTGATGAATCCATTGTGTTAATGAAGTGGGCATTGCAAATTTCATTGTCTTGGCAGCCAATTAGACTGTTTCTGTTTATGGTGCAATTTGGATGTTTAGAGAATACTGTTTCAGCTGATGCAAATGCCTGTATTATGTGTGCTTTCTTGTTTCAGTTCATAACTCAGGCGTCTTGTTGATGAATCCATTGTGTTAATGAAGTGGGCGTTGTAAATTTCATTATCTTGGTAGCCAATTACACTGCTTCTGTTTAGGGTGTAATTTAGACATTTAGAGAATACTGTTTCGGCTGATGCAAATGCCTGTATTATGTGTGCTGTCTTGTTTTAGTTCGTGACTCAGACATTTTGTTGATGAATCCATTGTGTTAATGAAGTGGGCATTGTAAATTTCATTGTCTTGGCGGCCAATTAGACTGTTTCTGTTTATGGTGCAATTTTGATGTCTAGAGAATACTGTTTCCGCTGTTGCAAATGCCTATATTATGTGTGCTTTCTTGTTTCAGTTCCATGACTCAGGCGTCTTGTTTGATGAATCCGTTGTGTTAATGAAATTGGGCCAATTGTAAAAATTTCATTATCTTGGTAGCCAATTAGACTGTTTCTGTTTAGGGTGTAATTTGGGTGTTTAGAGAATACTGTTTCGGCTGATGCAAATGCCTGTATTATGTGTGCTTTCTTGTTTCAGTCCATGACTCAGGCGTCTTGTTGATGAATCCGTTGTGTTAATGAGGTGGGCATTGTAAATTTCGTTGTCTTCGTAGCCAATTAGACTGTTTCCGTTTAGGGTGTAATTTGGGTGTTTACAGAATGCTGTTTCGGCTTACGCAGATGCCTGTATTATGTGTGCTTTCTTGTTTCAGTTCATGACTCAGGCGTCTCGTTGATGAATCCATTGCGCTAATGAATTGGGCATTGTAAATTTCATTGTCTTGGCAGCCAATTAGACTGTTTCTGTTTATGGTGCAATTTGGATGTTTAGAGAATACTGTTTCAGCTGATGCAAATGCCTATATTGTGTGTGCTTTCTTGTTTCAGTTCATGACTCAGGCGTCTTGTTGATGAATCCATTGTGTTAATGAAGTGGGCATTGTAAATTTCGTTGTCTTGGTAGCCAGTTACACTGCTTCTGTTTAGGATGTAATTTGGATGTTCGGAGAATACTGTTTCGGCTGTTGCAAATGCCTGTATTATGTGTGCTTTCCTGTTTCAGTTCATGACTCAGGCGCCTTGTTGATGAATCCGTTGTGTTAATGAAGTGGGCATTGTAAATTTCATTGTCTTGGCAGCCAAATAGACTGCTTCTGTTTAGGGTGTAATTTGGGTGTTTAGAGAATACTGTTTCGGCTGATGCAAATGCCTGTATTATGTGTGCTTTCTTGTTTCAGTTCATGACTCAGGCGTCTTGCTGATGAATCCATTGTGTTAATGAAGTGGGCATTGTAAATTTCATTGTCTTCGTAGCCAATTAGACTGTTTCAGTTTAGGGTGCAATTTGGGTGTTTACAGAATACTGTTTCGGCTGATGCAATTGCCTGTATTATGTGTGCTTTCTTGTTTCAGTTCATGACTCTGGCGTCTTGTTGATGAATCCATTGTGTCAATAAAGTGGGCATTGTAAATTTCATTGTCTTGGTAGCCAATTAGACTGTTTCAGTTTAGGGTGTAATTTGGGTGTTTACAGAATGCTGTTTCGATTGATGCAAATGTCTGTATTATGTGTGCTTTCTTGTTTCAGTTCATGACTCAGGCGTCTTGTTGATGAATCCATTGTGCTAATGAATTGGGCATTGTAAATTTCATTGTCTTGGCAGCCTTAGATGTTTCTGTTTAGGGTGTAATTTGGTTGTTTTAAAGAGAATACTGTTTCAGACTGATGCAAATGCCTGTTATGTGTGCTTTCTTGTTTCTATCATGACTCAGGCCATCTTGTTGACGATCGATTGTGGTTAATGTAGTGGGCCTTGTAAATTTCATTATCTTGGTTAGCCAATTAAACTGTTTCTGTTTAGTGTGTAATTTGGGTGTTTAGACAATACTGTTTCGACGGATGCAAATGCCTGTATTATGTGTGCTTTCTTGTTTCAGTTCATGACTCGGGCGTCTTGTTGATGAATCTGTTGTGTTAATGAAGTAGGCATTGTAAATTTCATTGTCTTGGTAGCCAATTACACTGCTTCTGTTTAGGGTGTAATTTGGACCTTTGGAGAATACTGCTTCGACTGATGCAAATGTCTGCATTACGTGTGCTTTCTTGTTTCAGTTCATGACTCCGGCGTCTTGTTGATGAATCCGTTGTGTTAATGAAGGGGGCATTGTAAATTTCATTGTCTTGGTAGCCATTAACTGTTCTGTTTGGGGGTGATTTTGTTTTAGGATACTGTTTCGGCTGATGCAAATGCCTGTATTATGTGTGCTTTCTTGTTTTAGTTCATGACTCAGGCGTCTTGTTGATGAATCCGTTGTGTTAATGAAGTGGGCATCGTAAATTTCGTTGTCTTCGTAGCCAATTAGACTGTTTCCGTTTAGGATGTAATTTGGGTGTTTACAGAATACTGTTTCGGCTGATGCAAATGCCTGTATTATGTGTGCTCTCTTGTTTCAGTTTATGACTCAGGCGTCTCGTTGATGAATCCATTGTGCTAATGAATTGGGCATTGTAAATTTCATTGTCTTGGCAGCCAATTAGACTGTTTCTGTTTATGGTGCAATTTGGATGTTTAGAGGATACTGTTTCAGCTGATGCAAATGCTTGTATTATGTCTGCTTTCTTGTTTCAGTTCATGACTCAGGCGTCTTGTTGATGAATCCGTTGTGTTAATGAAGTGGGCATTGAAAATTTCATTGTCTTCGTAGCCAATTAGACTGTTTCAGTTTAGGGTGTAATTTGGGTGTTTACAGAATACTGTTTCGGCTGATGCCAATGCTTGTATTATGCGTGCTTCCTTGTTTCAGTTCATGACTCAGGCGTCTTGTTGATGAATCCATTGTGTTAATGAATTGGGCATTGTAAATTTCATTGTCTTGGCAGCTAATTAGACTGTTTCTGTTTAGGTTGTAATTTGGGTGTTTGGACATTACTCTTTCGGCTGATGCAAATGCCTGTATCATGTGTGCTTTCTTGTTTCAGTTCATGACTCAGGCGTCTTGTTGATGAATCCATTGTGTTAATGAAGTGGGCATTGTAAATTTCATTGTCTTGGTTGCCAATTAGACTGTTTCTGTTTAGGGTGTAATTTGGATGTTTAGAGAATACTGTTTGGACTGATGCAAATGCCTGTAATGTGTGTGCTTTCTTGTTTTAGTTCATGACTCAGGCGTCTTGTTGATGAATCCATTGTGTTAATGAAGTGGGCATTGTAAATTTCATTGTCTTGGGAGCCAATTAGACTGTTTCGATTTGGGGTGTAATTTGGGTGTTTGTAGAATACTGTTTCGGGTGATGCAAATGCCTGTATTATGTGTGCTTTCTTCCTTCAGTTCATGACTCAGGCGTCTTGTTGATGAATCCATTGTGTTAATGTAGTGGGCATTGTAAATTTCATTATCTTGGTAGCCAATTAGACTGTTTCTGTTGGGGTTGTCATTTTGGTGTTTAGAGGACATCTGTTTCAGCTGATCAATGGCTTGTATTAATGTGTGCTTTCATTGTTTCAAGTTCATGACTCAGGCGTCTTGTTGGATGAATCCATTGTGTTTAATGAAGTGGCAGGTGTAAATTTCATTGTCTTGGTAGCCAATAGACTGTTTCTGTTTAGGGTGTAATTTGGATGTTTGGAGAATACTATTTCGGCTGATGCAATTGCCTATATTATGTGTGCTTTCTTGTTTCAGTTCATGACTCAGGCGTCTTGTTGATGAATCCATTGTATTAATGAAGGGGGCATTGTAAATTTCTTTGTGTTGGTAGCCAATTAGATTGTTTCTGTTTAGGGTGTGATTTGGGTGTTTAGAGAATACAGTTTCGGCTGATGCAAATGCCTGTATTATGTGTGCTTTTTTGTTTCAGTTCATGATCAGGCGCCTTGTTGATGAATCGTTGTGTTAATGAAGTGTTAATGAAGTGGGCATGGTAAATTTCATTGTCTTGGTAGCCAATTAGGCTGTTTCTGTTTAGGGTGTAATTTGGATGCTTAGAGAATACTGTTTCGGCTGATGCAAATGCCTGTATTATGTGTGCTTTCTTGCTTCAGTTCATGACTCAGGCGTCTTGTTGATGAATCCGTTGTGTTAATGAAGTGGGCATTGTAAATTTCATTGCCTTGGTAGCCAATTAGACTGTTTCTGTTTAGGGTGTAATTTGGGTGTTTAGAGAACACTGTTTCGGCTGATGCAAATGCCGGTATTATGTGTGCTTTCTTGTTTCAGTTCATGACTCAGGCGTCTTGTTGATGAATACGTTGTGTTAATGAAGTGGGCATTGTAAATTTCATTGTCTTCGTAGCCAATTAGACTGTTTCAGTTTAGGGTGTAATTTGGGTGTTTATAGAATACTGTTTCGGCTGATGCAAATGCCTGTATTATGCGTGCTTTCTGGTTTTAGTTCATGACTCTGGCGTCTTGTTGATGAATCCATTGCGTTAATGAATTGGGTATTGCAAATTTTATTGTCCTGGCAGCCAATTAGACTGTTTCCGTTTAGGGTGTAATTTGGGTGTTTACAGGATACTGTTTCGGTTGATGCAAATGCCTGTATTATGGGGGCTTTCTTGTTTCAGTTCATGACTCAGGCGTCTTGTTGATGAATCCATTGTGTTAATGAAGTGGGCATTGTAAATTTCATTGTCTTGGCAGCCAATTAGACTGTTTCTATTTATGGTGCAATTTGGATGTTTAGAGAATACTGTTTCAGCTGATGCAAATGCCTGTATTATGTCTGCTTTCTTGTTTCAGTTCATGACTCAGGCGTCTTGTTGATGAATCCATTGTGCTAATGAAGTGGGCATTGTAAATTTCATTGTCTTGGTAGCCAATTAGACTGTTTCTGTTTAGGGTGTAATTTGGATGTTTAGAGAATATTATTTCGGCTGATGCAAATGCCTGTATTATGTGTGCTTTCTTGTTTCAGTTCGTGACACAGGCGTCTTGCTGATGAATCCATTGCGTTAATGCAGTGGGCATTGTAAATTTCATTGTCTTGGTAGCCAACTAGACTGTTTCTGTTTAGGGTGTAATTTGGGTGTCTAGGGGATACAGTTTCGGCTGATGCAAATGCCTGTATTAGGTGTGCTTTCTTGTTTCAGTTCATGACTCAGGCGTCTTGGTGATGAATCTATTGTGTTAATGAAGTGGGCATTGTAAATTTTATTGTCTTGGTAGCCAATTAGACTGTTTCGATTTTGGGTGTAATTTGGTGTTTACAGAATACTGTTTCGGCTGATGCAGATGCCTGTATTATGTGTGCCTTCTTGTTTCAGTTCATGACTCAGGCGTCTTGTTGATAAATCCATTGTGTTAATGAAGTGGGCGTTGTAAATTTTATTATCTTGGTAGCCAATTACACTGCTTCTGTTTAGGGTGTACTTTAGACATTTAGAGAATACTGTTACGGCTGATGCAAATGCCTGTATTATGTGTGCTTTCTTGTTTCAGTTCATGACTCAGGCGTCTTGTTGATGAATCTGTTGTGTTAATGAAGTGGGCATCGTAAATTTCATTGTCTTGGTAGCCAATTAGACTGCTTCTGTTTAGGGTGTAATTTGGGTGTTTAGAGAATACTGTTTCGGCTGATGCAAAAGCCTGTATTATGTGTGCTTTCTTGTTTCAGTTCATGACTCATGCGTCTTGTTGATGAATCCGTTGTGTTAATGAAGTGGGCATTGTAAATTTCATTGTCTTTGTAGCCAATTAGACTGTTTCAGTTTAGGGTGTAATTTGGGCGTTTAGAGAATACTGTTTTTGGCTGATGCAAATGCCTGTATTATGCGTGCTTTCTTGTTTCAGTTCATGACTCAGGCATCTTGTTGATGAATCCATTCTGTTAATGAATTGGGCATTGTAAATTTCATTGTCTTGGGAGCCAATTAGACTGTTTCTGTTTAGGGTGTAATTTTGGTGCCAGGAGAATACTGTTTCGGATGATGCAAATACCTGTATTATGTGTGCTTTCTTGTTTTAGTTCGTGACTCAGGCATTTTGTTGATGAATCCATTGTGTTAATGAAGTGGGCATTGTAAATTTCATTGTCTTGGCGGCCAATTAGACTGTTTCTGTTTATAGTGTAATTTGGATGTTTAGAGAATACTGTTTCCGCTGATGCAAATGCCTATATTATGTGTGCTTTCTTGTTTCAGTTCATGACTCAGGCGTCTTGTTGATGAACCCATTGCGTTAATGAAGTGGGCATTGTAAATTTCATTGTCTTGGTAGCCAATTCGACTGTTTTTGTTTGGCGTGTAATTTTGGTGGTTAGAGAATACTGTTTCGGCTCATGCAAATGCCTGTATTATGTGTGCTTTCTTGTTTTAGTTCATGGCTCTGGCGTCTCATTGATGAATCCGTTGTGTTAATGAAGTGGGCATTGTAAATTTCGTTGTCTTCGATGCCAATTAGACTGTTTCCGTTTAGGGTGTAATTTGGGTGTTTACAGAATACTGTTTCGACTGATGCAAATGCCTGTATTATGTGTGCTTTCTTGTTTCAGTTCATGACTCAGGCGTCTTGTTGATGAATCCATTGTGTTAATGAAGTGGGCATTGCAAATTTCATTGTCTTGGCAGCCAATTAGACTGTTTCTGTTTATGGTGCAATTTGGATGTTTAGAGAATACTGTTTCAGCTGATGCAAATGCCTGTATTATGTGTGCTTTCTTGTTTCAGTTCATAACTCAGGCGTCTTGTTGATGAATCCATTGTGTTAATGAAGTGGGCGTTGTAAATTTCATTATCTTGGTAGCCAATTACACTGCTTCTGTTTAGGGTGTAATTTAGACATTTAGAGAATACTGTTTCGGCTGATGCAAATGCCTGTATTATGTGTGCTGTCTTGTTTTAGTTCGTGACTCAGACATTTTGTTGATGAATCCATTGTGTTAATGAAGTGGGCATTGTAAATTTCATTGTCTTGGCGGCCAATTAGACTGTTTCTGTTTATGGTGCAATTTTGATGTCTAGAGAATACTGTTTCCGCTGTTGCAAATGCCTATATTATGTGTGCTTTCTTGTTTCAGTTCATGACTCAGGCGTCTTGTTGATGAATCCGTTGTGTTAATGAAGTGGGCATTGTAAATTTCATTGTCTTGGTAGCCAATTAGACTGTTTCTGTTTGGGGTGTAATTTTGGTGTTTAGAGAATACTGTTTCGGCTGATGCAAATGCCTGATTATGTGTGCTTTCTTGTTTCAGTTCATGACTCAAGCGTCTTGTTGATGAATCCGTTGTGTTAATGAAGTGGGCATTGTAAATTTCGTTGTCTTCGTAGCCAATTAGACTGTTTCCGTTTAGGGTGTAATTTGGGTGTTTACAGAATGCTGTTTCGGCTTACGCAAATGCCTGTATTATGTGTGCTTTCTTTTTCAGTTCATGACTCAGGCGTCTCGTTGATGAAATCCATTGTGCTAATGAATTAGGCATTGTAAATTTCATTGTCTTGGCAGCCAATTAGACTGTCTCTGTTTATGGTGCAATTTGGATGTTTAGAGGATACTGTTTCAGCTGATGCAAATGCTTGTATTATGTCTGCTTTCTTGTTTCAGTTCATGACTCAGGCGTCTTGTTGATGAATCCGTTGTGTTAATGAAGTGGGCATTGAAAATTTCATTGTCTTCGTAGCCAATTAGACTATTTCAGTTTAGGGTGTAATTTGGGTGTTTACAGAATACTGTTTCGGCTGATGCAAATGCCTGTATTATGCGTGCTTTCTTGTTTCAGTTCATGACTCAGGCGTCTTATTGATGAATCCATTGTGTTAATGAATTGGGCATTGCAAATTTCATTGTCTTGGCAGCCAATTAGACTGTTTCTGTTTAGGGCGTAATTTGGGTGTTTGGAGACTACTCTTTCGGCTGATGCAAATGCCTGCATCATGTGTGCTTTCTTGTTTCAGTTCATGACCCAGGCGTCTTGTTGATGAATCCATTGTGCTAATGAAGTGGGCATTGTAAATTTCGTTGTCTTGGTAGCCAATTACACTGTTTCTGTTTAGGGTGTAATTTGGGTGTTTAGGGGATACTGTTTCGGCTGATGCAAACGCCTGTATTGTGCGTGCTTTCTTGGTTCAGTTCGTGACCCAGGCGTCTTGTTGACGAATCCATTGTGTTAATTAAGTGGGCATTGTAAATTTCATTGTCTTGGGAGCCAATTAGATTGTTTCTTGGGTGTAATTTGAGAATACTGTTTCGGCTGATGCATGCCTGATTATGTGTGCTTTCTTCTTTCAGTTCATGACTCAGGCGTCTTGTTGATGAATCCATTGTGTTAATGAAGTGGGCATGGTAAATTTCATTGTCTTGGGAGCCAATTAGACTGTTTCGATTTGGGGTGTAATTTGGGTGTTTGCAGAATACTGTTTCGGCTGATGCAAATGCCTGTATTATGTGTGCTTTCTTCTTTCAGTTCATGACTCAGGCGTCTTGTTGTTGAATCCATTGTGTTAATGAAGTGGGCATTGTAAATTTCATTGTCTTGGTAGCCAATTAGACTGTTTCTGTTTGGGGTGTAATTTTGGTGTTTAGAGAATACTGTTTCGGCTGATGCAAATGCCTGTATTATGTGTGCTTTCTTGTTTCAGTTCATGACTCAGGCGTCTTGTTGATGAATCCATTGTGTTAATGAAGTAGGCAGTGTAAATTTCATTGTCTTGGTAGCCAATTAGACTGTTTCTCTTTAGGGTGCAATTTGGATGTTTAGAGAATACTGTTTCGGCTGATGCAATTGCCTGTATTATGTGTGCTTTCTTGTTTCAGTTCATGACTCAGGCGTCTTGTTGATGAATCCATTGTGTTAATAAAGTGGGCATTGTAAATTTCATTGTCTTGGTAGCCAATTAGACTGTTTCAGTTTAGGGTGTAATTTGGGTGTTTACAGAATACTGTTTCGGCTGATGCAAATGCCTGTATTATGTGTGCTTTCTTGTTTCAGTTCATGACTCAGGCGTCTCGTTGATGAGTCCATTGTGCTAATGAATTGGGCATTGTAAATTTCATTGTCTTCGCAGCCAATTAGACTGTTTCTGTTTAGGGTGTAATTTGGGTGTTTAGAGAATACTGTTTTGGCTGATGCAAATGCCTGTATTATGTGTGCTTTCTTGTTTCAGTTCATGACTCAGGCGTCTTGCTGATGAATCCATTGTGTTAATGAAGTGGGCATTGTAAATGTCATTGTCTTGGTAGCCAATTGCACTGCTTCTGTTTAGGATGTAATTTGGATGTTTGGAGAATACTGTTTCGGCCGATGCAAATGCCTGTATTATGTGTGCTTTCTTGTTTCAGTTCATGACTCAGGCGCCTTGTTGATGAATCCGTTGTGTTAATGAAGTGGGCATTGTAAATTTCATTGTCTTGGCAGCCAATTAGACTGCTTCTGTTTAGGGTGTAATTTGGGTGTTTAGAGAATACTGTTTCGGCTGATGCAAATGCCTGTATTATGTGTGCTTTCTTGTGTCCGTTCATGACCCAGGCGTCTTGTTGATGAATCCGTTGTGTTAATGAAGTGGGCATTGTAAATTTCGTTGTCTTCGTAGCCAATTAGACTGTTTCAGTTTAGGGTGTAATTTGGGTGTTTACAGAATACTGTTTCGGCTGATGCAAATGCCTGTATTATGCGTGCTTTCTTGTTTTAGTTCATGACTCTGGCGTCTTGTTGATGAATCCATTGTGTTAATGAATTGGGCATTGTAAATTTCATTGTCTTGGCAGCCAATTAGACTGTTTCTGTTTAGGGTGTAATTTGGGTGTTTACAGGATACTGTTTCGGTTGATACAAATGCCTGTATTATGGGTGCTTTCTCGTTTCAGTTCATGACTCAGGCGTCTTGTTGATGAATCCATTGTGTTAATGAAGTGGGCATTGTAAATTTCATTGTCTTAGTTGCCAATTAGACTGTTTCTGTTTAGGGTGTAATTTTGGTTTGGAGAATACTGTTTCGGATGATGCAAATACCTGTATTATGCGTGCTTTCTTGTTTCAGTTCGTGACTCGGGCGTCTTGTTGATGAATCCATTGTGTTAATAAAGTGGGCATTGTAAATTTCATTGTCTTGGCAGCCAATTAGACTGTTTCTGTTTATGGTGCAATTTGGATGTTTAGAGAATACTGTTTCAGCTGATGCAAATGCCTGTATTATGTCTGCTTTCTTGTTTCAGTTCATAACTCAGGCATCTTGTTGATGAATCCATTGTGTTAATGAAGCGGGCATTGTAAATTTGATTGTCTTGGTAGCCAATTACACTGCTTCTGTTTAGGGTGTAATTTGGACGTTTAGAGAATACTGTTTCGGCTGATGCAAATGCCCGTATTATGTGTGCTTTCTTGTTTCAGTTCATGACTCAGGCGTCTTGTTAATGAATCCGTTGTGTCAACGAAGTGGGCATTGTAAATTTCATTATCTTGGTAGCCAATTAGACTGCTTCTGTTTAGGGCGTAATTTGGGTGTTTAGAGAATACTATTTCACCTGATGCAAATGCCTGTATTATGTGTGCTTTCTTGTTTCAGTTCAGGACTCAGGCGGCTTGTTGATGAATACGCTGTGTTAATGAAGTTGGCATTGTAAATTTCATTGTCTTCGTAGCCAATTAGACTGTTTCTGTTTAGGGTGTAATTTGGGTGTTTAGAGAATACTGTTTCAGCTAATGCAAATGCCTGTATTATGTGTGCTTTCTTGTTTCAGTTCATGACTCAAGCGTCTTGCTGATGAATCCATTGTGTTAATGAACTGGGCATTGTAAATTTCATTGTCTTGGTAGCCAATTAGACTGTTTCTGTTTAGGGTGTAATTTGGGTGTTTACAGGATACTGTTTCGGCTGATCCAAATGCCTGTATTATGGGTGCTTTCTTGTTTCAGTTCATGACTCAGGCGTCTTGTTGATGAATCTATTGTGTTAATGATGTGGGCATTGTAAATTTCATTGTCTTGGCAGCCAGTTGGACTGTTTCTGTTTGGGGCGTAATTTGGGTGTTTAGAGAATACTGTTTCGGCTGATGCAAATGCGTGTACTATGTGTGCCTTCTTGTTTCAGTTCATGACTCAGGCGTCTTGTTGATGAATCCATTGTGTTAATGAAGTGGGCATTGTAAATTTCATTATCTTGGTAGCCAATTAGACTGTTTCTGTTTAGGGTGTAATTTGGATGTTTAGAGAATACCGTCTCGGCGGATACAAATGCCTGTACAATTTGTGCATTCTTGTTTCAGTTCATGACTCAGGCATCTTGTTGATGAATCCGTTGTGTTAATGAAGTGGGCATTGTAAATTTCATTGTCTTGGTAGCCAATTAGACTGCTTCGATTTAGGGTGTAATTTGGGTGTTTGCAGAATACTGTTTCGGCTGATGCAGATGCCTGTATTATGTGTGCCTTCTTGTTTCAGTTCATGACTCAGGCGTCTTGTTGAAGGATCCATTATCTTGGTAGCCAACTACGCTGCTTCTGTTTAGGGTGTAATTTGGACGTTTAGAGAATACTGTTTCGGCTGATGCAAAAGCCTGTATTATGTGTGCTTTCTTGTTTCAGTTCATGACTCAGCCGTCTTGTTGATGAATCCGTTGTGTTAATGAAGTGGGCATTGCAAATTTCATTGTCTTGGTAGCCAATTAGACTGCTTCTGTTTAGGGTGTAATTTGGGTGTTTAGAGAATACTGTTTCGGCTTGTGCAAATGCCTGTATTATGTGTGCTTTCTTGTTTCAGTTCATAACTCAGGCGTCTTGTTGATGAATCCGTTGTGTTAATGAAGTGGGCATTGTCAATTTCATTGTCTTCGTAGCCAATTAGACTGTTTCAGTTTAGGGTGTAATTTGGGTGTTTACAGAATACTGTTTCGGCTGATGCAAATGCCTGTATTATGCTTGCTTTCCTGTTTCAGTTCATGACTCAGGCGTCTTGTTGATGAATCCATTGTGTTAATGAATTGGGCATTGTAAATTTCATTGTCTTGGCAGCCAACTAGACTGTTTCTGTTTAGGGTGTAATTTGGGTGTTTGGAGATTACTCTTTCGGCTGATGCAAATGCCTGCATCATGTGTGCTTTCTTGTTTCAGTTCATGACCCAGGCGCCTTGTTGATGAATCCATTGTGTTAATGAAGTGGGCATTGTAAATTTCATTGTCTTGGTAGCCAATTACACTGTTTCTGTTTAGGTTGTAATTTTGGTGTTTAGGGGATACTGTTTTGACTGATGCAAACGCCTGTATTATGCGTGCTTTCTTGTTTCAGTTCATAACTCAGGCGTCTCGTTGATGAATCCATTGTGCTAATGAAATGGGCATTGTAAATTTCATTGTCTTGGCAGCCAATTAGACTGTTTCTGTTTAGGGTGTAATTTGGGTGTTTAGGGGATACTGTTTCGGCTGATGCAAATGCCTGTATTATGCGTGCTTTCTTATTTCAGTTCATGACTCAGGCGTCTTGTTGATGAATCCATTGTGTTAATGAAGTGAGCATTGTAAATTTCATGGTCTTGGGAGCCAATTAGACTGTTTCGATTTGGGGTGTAATTTGGGCGTTTGCAGAATACTGTTTCGGCTGATGCAAATGTTTGTATTATGTGTGCTTTCTTCTTTCAGTTCATGACTCAGGCGTCTTGTTGATGAATCCATTGTGTTAATGAAGTGGGCATCGTAAATTTCATTGTCTTGGCAGCCAATTAGACTGTTTCTGTTTGGGGTGTAATTTTGGTGTTTAGAGAATACTGTTTCGGCTGATGCAAATGCCTGTATTATATGTGCTTTCTTGTTTCAGTTCATGACTGAGGCGTCTTATTGATGAATCCATTGTGTTAATGAAGTAGGCAGTGTAAATTTCATTGTCTTGGTAGCCAATTAGACTATTTCTGTTTAGGGTGTAATTTGGATGTTTAGAGAATACCGTTTCGGCTGATGCAATTGCTTGTATTATGTGTGCTTTCTTGTTTCAGTTCATGACTCAGGCGTCTTGTTGATGAATCCATTGTGTTAATAAGGTGGGCATTGTAAGTTTCATTGTCTTGGTAGCCAATTAGACTGTTTCAGTTTAGGGTGTAATTTGGGTGTTTATAGAATACTGTTTCGGCTGATGCAAATGCCTGTATTATGTGTGCTTTCTTGTTTTAGTTCACGACTCAGGCGTCTCGTTGATGAATCCATTGTGCTAATGAATTGGGCATTGTAAATTTCATTGTCTTGGCAGCCAATTAGACTGTTTCTGTTTAGGGTGTAATTTGGGTGCATAGAGAATACTGTTTCGGCTGATGCAAATGCCTGTATTATGTGTGCTTTCTTGTTTCAGTTCATGACTCTGGCATCTTGTTGATGAATCCATTGTGTTAATGAAGTGGGCATTGTAAATTTCATTGTCTTGGCTGCCAATTAGACTGTTTCTTTTTAGGGTGTAATTTTGGCGCCCGGAGAATACTGTTTCGGATGATGCAAATACCTGTATCATGTATGCTGTCTTGTTTCCGTTCGTGACTCAGGCATCTTGTTGATGAATCCATTGTGTTAATGAAGTGGGCATTGTAAATTTCATTGTCTTGGCAGCCAATTAGACTGTTTCTGTTTATGGTGCAATTTGGATGTTTAGAGGATACTGTTTCAGCTGATGCAAATGCCTGTATTATGTGTGCATTCTTGTTTCAGTTCATGACTCATGCGTCTTGTTGATGAATCCATTGTGATAATGAAGTGGGCATTGTAAATTTCATTGTCTTGGCAGCCAATTACACTGCTTCTGTTTAGGGTGTAATTTGGACGTTTGGAGAATACTGTTTCGGCTGATGCAAATGCCTGTATTATGTGTGCTTTCTTGTTTCAGTTCATGACTCAGGCGCCTTGTTGATGAATCCGTTGTGTTAATGAAGTGGGCATTGTAAATTTCATTGTCTTGGCAGCCAATAAGACTGCTTCTGTTTTGGGTGTAATTTGCGTGTTTAGAGAATACTGTTTCGGCTGATGCAAATGCCTGTATTATGTGTGCTTTCTTGTTTCAGTTCATGACTCAGGCGTCTTGTTGATGAATCCGTTGTGTTAATGAAGTGGGCATTGTAAATTTCGTTGTCTTCGTAGCCAATTAGACCGTTTCCGTTTAGGGTGTAATTTGGGTGTTTACAGAATACTGTTTCGACTGATGCAAATGCTTGTATTATGTGTGCTTTCTTGTTTCAGTTCATGACTCAGGCGTCTCGTTGATGAATCCATTGTGCTAATGAATTGGGCATTGTAAATTTCATTGTCTTGGCAGCCAATTAGACTGTTTCTGTTTATGATGCAATTTGGATGTTTAGAGGATACTTTTTCAGCTGATGCAAATGCCTGTATTATGTCTGCTTTCTTGTTTCAGTTCATGACTCAGGCATCTTGTTGATGAATCCATTGTGTTAATGAGGCGGGCATTGTAAATTTCATTGTCTTGGTAGCCAATTGGACTGTTTCTGTTTAGGGTGTAATTTGGGTGTTTAGAGAATACTATTTCGGCTGATGCAATTGCCTGTATTATGTGTGCTTTCTGGTTTCAGTTCATGACTCAGGCGTCTTGTTGATGAATCCATTGTGTTAATAAAGTGGGCATTGTGAATTTCATTGTCTTGGTAGCCAATTAGACTGTTTCAGTTTGGGGTGTAATTTGGGTGTTTACAGAATACTGTTTCGGCTGATGCAAATGCCTGTATTATGTGTGCTTTCTTCTTTCAGTT
>JAKOGI010004270.1:0-29957 GCA_029747015.1 Carnegiea gigantea
AAATTACCGAAATTCCTCCACGGACGCCTCCTGGCACTGAAAACCACATTAGAGGCCCCTTTTTACTGCAACACACGGACGAAACCCAATGCTCGCACGGGCGATGAAGGCGGTCGAGCTACCGTCCGTAACGCACTCTTAGCTCGCCGCTTCCGAGCTGTCAGTTACGAACTTGCGAGCTCTTTAGATTTGGCGCGATGTATGAGCGACTCGGCAGGCGCGTGCACTCTATGAAAGATTTGTTCCGCCAGATTCTAATGGGTGCGATCATCCCAGCATTAATGCACCGGATCCCATCAGAACTGCGCAGTTAAGCGTGCTTGGGCGAGAGTAGTATTAGGATGGGTGACCTCCTGGGAAGTCCTCGTGTTCCACCCCTTTTTCGTTGTTTTTTTCTTCCTTAAAAGCGCCGATCTTTCTCGTTTCATCTGCTGCGGCCCTCGGATGAGAACTGACCAGGACGAGGAAAAAGCATCCAAGCCAGGCCTTCCGCCCATGTTCACTTGAGATTACCGAAATTCCCCTACGGACGCGTCCAGGTCCTGAAAACCACATCAGAGGTCGTTTTTAATGCAACACACGGACGAAACCCCATGCATGCACGGGGCGATGAGGGTGGTCGAGCTACCGTCCGTAACGCACTCTTAGCTCGCCGCTTCCGAGCTGCCACTTACGAACTTGCGATCTCTTTGGAGCCGGCGTGCTGTATGCACAACTCAACGGCCGCTCACCCTCAATGAAACATTTGTTCCGCAAGAATCCAATCGGTGCGATCATCCCAGCACTAATGCTCCGGATCCCATCAGAAATGCGCAATTAAGCGTGCTTGGGCGAGAGTAGTACTAGGATGGGGGACCCCCTGGGAAGTCCTCGTGTTGCACCCCTTTTTCGTTATTTTTTTCTTTCTTAAAAGCACCGGTCTTTCTCGTTTCATTTGCTGCGGCCGTCGGATGGAAACTGACCGGGACGAGGAAAAAGCTTTCAAATCAGGTCTTCCGCCCTTGTTCACTCGAAATTACCGAAATTCCTCCACGGACGCCTCCTGGCACTGAAAACCACATTAGAAGCCCCTTTTTACTGCAACACACGGACGAAACCCGATGCTCGCACGGGGCGATGAAGGCGGTCGAGCTCCCGTCCGTAACGCACTCTTAGCTCGCCGCTTCCGAGCCGTCAGTTACGGACGTGCGAGCTCTTTAGATTTGGCGCGATGTATGAGCGACTCGGCAGCCGCGTGCACTCTATGAAAGATTGGTTCCGCCAGATTCTAATGGGTGCGATCATCCCAGCATTAATGCACCGGATCCCATCAGAACTGCGCAGTTAAGCGTGCTTGGGCGAGAGTAGTATTAGGATGGGTGACCTCCTGGGAAGTCCTTGTGTTGCACCCCCTTTTCGTTGTTTTTTTCTTCCTTAAAAGCGCCGATCTTTCTCGTTTCATCTGCTGCGGCCGTCGGATGAGAACGGACCAGGACGAGGAAAAAGCATCCAAGTCAGGCCTTCCGCCCATGTTCACTTGAAATTACCGAAATTCCCCTACGGACGCGTCCAGGCCCTGAAAACCACATCAGAGGTCGTTTTTTAATACAACACACAGACGAAACCCCATGCATACACCGGGCGGTGAGGGTGGTCGAGCTACCGTCCCTAACGCTCTCTTAGTTCGCCGCTTCCGAGCTGTCAGTTACGGACTTGCGAACTCTTTATATTTGGCGCGATCTATGAGCGACTCGGCAGCCGCGTACACTCTATAAAAGACTTGTTCCGCCAGATTTTGATGGGTGCGATCATACCAGCACTGATGCACCGGATCCCATCAGAACCCCGCAGTTAAGCGTGCTTGGGCGAGAGTAGTGCTAGGATGGGTGATCTCCTGGGAAGTCCTCGTGTTGCACCCCTTTTTCGTTATTTTTTTCTTTCTTAAAAGCACCGGCCTTTCTCGTTTCATCTGCTGCGGCCGTCCGATGGGAACTGACCGGGACGAGGAAAAAGCTTTCAAATCAGGCCTTCCGCCCTTGTTCGCTCGAAATTACCGAAATTCCCCTACGGACGCGTCCAGGCCCTGAAAACCACATCAGAGGTCGTTTTTTAATACAACGCACAGACGAAACCCCATGCATGCACGGGGCGATGAAGGTGGTCGAGCTACCGTCCGTAACGCACGCTTAGCTCGCCTCTTCCGAGTTGCCAGTTACGAACTTGCGACCTCTTTGGAGCCGGCGTGCTTTATGCGCAACTCAGCGGTCGCGTACCCTCAATGAAACATTTGTTCCGCAAGAATTCGATGAGTGCGATCATACCAGCACTAATGCCCCGGATCCCATCAGAACTCCGCAGTTAAGCGTGCTTGGGCGAGAGTAGTACTGGGATGGGTGACCTCCTGGGAAGTCCTCATGTTGCACACCTTTTTCGTTGTTTTTTCTTTCTCAAAACCACCGATCTTTCTCGTTTCATTTGCTGCGGCCGCCCGATGAGGACTGACCAGGACGAGGAAAAAGCTTCCAAATCAGGCCTTCCGTCCTTATTCAATCGAAATTACCGAAATTCCTTTACGGACGCCGCCTGGCACTGAAAACCACATTAGAGGCCCCTTTTTACTGCGACACACGGACGAAACCCACTGCTCGCACGGTGCGATGAAAGCAGTCGAGCTACCGTCCGTAACGAACTCTTAGCTCGCCGCTTCCGAGCTGTCAGTTACGAACTTGCGAACTCTTTAGATTTGGCGCGATGTTTTATGCACGACTCGGCAGCCAGAGTGCACTCTATAAAAGATTTGTCCGCTCAGATTCTAATGGTGCTATCATACAGCATTAATGCACCGGAATCCATCAGAACCTGCACAGTTAAGCGTGCTTTGGACGAGAGTATACTAAGGATGGGGTTAGCTCGCAGGGAGTCCTCGTTTGCACCCCCTTTTCGTTGTTTTTTTCTAACCTTAAAAACGAAAAGGCGTGCCCGATCTTTTCTCGTTTCATCTGCATGCGGCCGTCGGAGAGAACTGACGCAGGACGAGGACAAAGCATCCAAGTCAGGCCTTCCGCCCATGTTCACTTGAAATTACCGAAATTCCCCTACGGACGCGTCCAGGCCCTGAAAACCACATCAGAGGTCGTTTTTTAATACAACACACGGACGAAACCCCATGCATGCACCGGGCGGTGAGGGGGGTCGAGCTACCGTCCGTAACGCACTCTTAGCTCGCCGCTTCCGAGCTGCCAGATACGAACTTGCGATCTCTTTGGAGCTGGCGTGCTGTAAGCACAACTCAACGGCCGCTCACCCTCAATGAAACATTTGTTCCGCAAGAATCCAATGGGTGCGGTCATCCCAGCACTAATGCACCGGATCCTATCAGAAATGCGCAATTAAGCGTGCTTGGGCGAGAGTAGTACTAGGATGGGTGACCCCCTGGGAAGTCCTCGTGTTGCACCCTTTTTCATTGCTTTTTCTTTCTCAAAACCACCGATCTTTCTCGTATCACTTGCTGCGGCCGCCGGATGAGGACTGACCAGGACGAGGAAAAAGCTTCCAAATCAGGCCTTCCGTCCTTGTTCAATCGAAATTACCGAAATTCCTCCACGGACGCCTCCTGGCACTGAAAACCACATTAGAGGCCCCTTTTTACTCCAACACACGGACGAAACCCAATGCTCGCACGGGGCGATGAAGGCGGTCGAGCTACCGTCCGTAACGCACTCTTAAGTCGCCGCTTCAAAAAAAAAAAAAAAGAAAAAAAGGGGGGGGCTGTGAGTTACGAACTTGCGAACTCTTTAGATTTGGCGCGATGTATGCGCGACTCGGCAGCCGCGTGCACTCTATAAAAGATTTGTTCTGCCAAATTCTAATGGGTGCGATCATCCCAGCATTAATGCACCGGATCCCATCAGAACTACGCAGTTAAGCGTGCTTGGGCGAGAGTAGTACTAGGATGGGTGACCTCCTGGGAAGTCCTCGTGTTGCACCCCCTTTTCGTTGTTTTTTTTTCTTCCTTAAGCGCCGATCTTTCTCGTTTCATCTGTTGCGGCCGTCGGATGAGAACTGACCAGGACGAGGAAAAAGCATCCAAGTCAGGGCTTCCGCCCATGTTCACTTGAAATTACCGAAATTCCCCTACGGACGCGTTCAGGCCCTGAAAACCACATCAGAGGTCGTTTTTTAATACAACACACGGACGAAACCCCACGCATGCACGGGCGATGAGTGTGGTCGACCTACCGTCCGTAACGCACTCTTAGCTCGCCGCTTCCGAGCTGCCAGTTACGAACTTGCGATCTCTTTGGAGCTGGCGTGCTGTATGCACAACTCAACGGCCGCTCCCCCTCAATGAAACATTTGTTCCGCAAGAATCCAATGGGTGCGATCTTCCCAGCACTAATGCACCGGATCCCATCAGAAATGCGCAATTAAGCGTGCTTGGGCGAGAGTAGTACTAGGCTGGGTGACCCCCTGGGAAGTCCTCGTGTTGCACCCCTTTTCGTTATTTTTTTCTTTCTTAAAAGCACCGGTCTTTCTCGTTTCATTTGCTGCGGCCGTCGGATGGGAACTGACCGGGGCGAGGAAAAAGCTTTCAAATCGGGCCTTCCGCCCTTGTTCACTCGAAATTACCGATATTCCTCCACGGACGCCTCCTAGCACTGAAAACCACATTAGAGGCCCCTTTTTACTGCAACACACGGACGAAACCCAATGCTCGCACGGGGCGATGAAGGCGGTCGAGCTACCGCCCGTAACGCACTCTTAGCTCGCCGCTTCCGAGCTGTCAGTTACGAACTTGCGAACTCCTTAGATTTGGCGCGATCTATGAGCGACTCGGCAGCCGCGTACACTCTATAAAAGACTTGTTGCCGCAGATTCCGATGGGTGCGATCATACCAGCACTGATGCACCGGATCCCATCAGAACTCCGCAGTTAAACGTGCTTGGGCGAGAGTAGTGCTAGGATGGGTGACCTCCTGGGAAGTCCTCGTGTTGCACCCCTTTTTCGTTGTTTTTTTCTTTCTTAGAAGCGCCGATCTTTCTCGTTTCATTTGCTGTGGCCAGCGGATTAGAACTGACCAGGATGTGGAAAAAGCATCCAAATCTGGCCATCCCCCTATGTTCAGTTGAAATTACCGAAATTCCCCTACGGGCGCCTCGTGGCCCTGAAAAACACATCAGAGGCCCCTTTTTACTGCAACGCACGGACGAAACCCCATGGATGCACGGGGCGATGAAGGTGGTCGAGCTACCGTCCGTAACGCACGCTTAGCTCGCCTCTTCCGAGTTGTCAGTTACGAACTTGCGACCTCTTTGGAGCCGGCGTGCTCTATGCGCAACTCAGCGGCCGCGTACCCTCAATGAAACATTTGTTCCGCAAGAATTCGATGGGAGCGATCATACCAGCACTAATGCACCGGATCCCATCAGAACTCCGCAGTTAAGCGTGCTTGGGCGAGAGTAGTACCGGGATGGGTGACCTCCTCGGAAGTCCTCATGTTGCACCCCTTTTTCGTTGTTTTTTCTTTCTCAAAACCACCGATCTTTCTAGTTTCATTTGCTGCGGCCGCCGGATGAGGACTGACCAGGACGAGGAAAAAGCTTCCAAATCAGGCCTTCCGTCCTTGTTCAATCGAAATTACCGAAATTCCTCCACGGACGCCTCCTGGCACTGAAAACCACATTAGAGGCCCCTTTTTACTCAAACACACGGACGAAACCCAATGCTCGCACGGGGCGATGAAGGCGGTCGAGCTACCGTCCGTAACGAACTCTTAGCTCGCCGCTTCCGAGCTGTTAGTAACGAACTTGCGAACTCTTTAGATTTGGCGCGATGTATGAGCGACTCGGCAGCCGCGTGCACTCTATAAAAGATTTGTTCCGCCAGATTCTAATGGGTGCGATAATCCCAGCATTAATGCACCGGATCCCATCAGAACTGCACAGTGAAGCGTGCTTGGGCTAGAGTAGTACGAGGATGGGTGACCTCCTGGGAAGTCCTCGTGTTGCACCCCCTTTTCCTTGTTTTTTTCTTCCTTAAAAGCGCCGATCTTTCTCGTTTCATCTGTTGCGGCCGTCGGATGAGAACTGACCAGGACGAGGAAAAAGCATCCAAGTCAGGCCTTTCGCCCATGTTAACTTGAAATTACCGAAATTCCCCTACGGACGCGTCCAGGCCCTGAAAACCACATCAGAGGTCGTTTTTTAATACAACACACGGTCGAAACCCCATGCATGCACGGGGCGATGAGGGTGGTCGAGCTACCGTCCGTAACGCACTCTTAGCTCTCCGCTTCCGAGCTGCCAGTTACGAACTTGCGATCTCTTTGGAGCTGGCGTGCTGTATGCACAACTCAACGGCCGCTCACCCTCAATGAAACATTTGTTCCGCAAGAATCCAATGGGTGCAATCATCCCAGCACTAATGCACCGGATCCCATCAGAAATGCGCAATTAAGCGTGCTTGGGCGAGAGTAGTACGAGGATGGGTGACCCCCTGGGAAGTCCTCGTGTTGCACGCCTTTTTCGTTATTTTTTTCTTTCTTAAAAGCACCGGTCTTTCTCGTTTCATCTGCTGCGGCCGTCTGATGGGAATTGACCGGGGCGAGAAAAAAGCTTTTCACAATCTAGCCCTTCCATCATTGTTCACTCGAAATTACCGAAATTCCGCCACGGACGCCTCGTGGCACTGAAAACCACATTAGAGGCCCCTTTTTACTGCAACACACGAACGAAACCCAATGCTCGCACGGGGGCGATGAAGGCGGTCGAGCTACCGTCCGTAACGCACTCTTAGCTCGCCGCTTCCGAGCTGTCAGTTACGAACTTGCGAACTCTTTAGATTTGGCGCGATGTATGAGCGACTCGGCAGCCGCGTGCACTCTATAAAAGATCTGTTCCGCCAGATCTTAATGGGTGCGATCATCCCAGCATTAACGCACCGGATCCCATCAGATCTGCGCAGTTAAGCGTGCTTGGGCGAGAGTAGTACTAGGATGGGTGACCTCCTGGGAAGTCCTCGTGTTGCACCCGTTTTTCGTTGTTTTTTTCTTACTTAAAAGCGCCGATCTTTCTCGTTTCATCTGCTGCGGCCGTCGGATGAGAACTGACCAGGACGAGGAAAAAGCATCCAAGTCAGGCCTTCCGCCCATGTTCACTTGAACTTACCGAAATTCCCCTACGGACGCGTCCAGGCCCTGAAAACCACATCAGAGGTCGTTTTTTAATACAACACACGGACGAAACCCCATGCATGCACCGGGCGGTGAGGGTGGTCGAGCTACCGTCCGTAACGCACTCTTAGCTCGCCGCTTCCGAGCTGCCAGTTACGAACTTGCGATCTCTTTGGAGCGGGCGTGCTGTATGCACAACTCAACGGCCGCTCCCCCTCAATGAAACATTTGTTCCGCAAGAATCCAATGGGTGCGATTATCCCAGCACTAATGCTCCGGATCCCATCAGAAATGCGCAATTAAGCGTGCTTGGGCGAGAGTAGTACTAGGATGGGTGACCCCCTGGGAAGTCCTCGTGTTGCACCCCTTTTTCGTTATTTTTTTTTTCTTAAAAGCACCGGTCTTTCTCGTTTCATTTGCTGCGGCCGTCGGATGGGAACTGACCGGGACGAGGAAAAGGCTTTCAAATCAGGCCTTCCGCCCTTGTTCACTCGAAATTACCGAAATTCCTCCACGGACGCCTCCTGGCACTGAAAACCACATAAGAGGCCCCTTTTTACTGCAACACACGGACGAAACCCAATGCTCGCACGGGGCGATGAAGGCGGTCGAGCTGCCGTCCGTAACGGACTCTTTGCTCGTCGCTTCTGAACTGTCAGTTACGAACTTGCGAACTCTTTAGATTTGGCGCGATCTATGAGCGGCTTGGCAGCCGCGTACGCTCTATAAAAGATTTGTTCCGCCAGATTCCGATGGGTGCGATCATACCAGCACTGATGCACCGGATCCCATCAGAACTCCGCAGTTAAGCGTGCTTGGGCGAGAGTAGTGCTTGGATGGGTGACCTCCTGGGAAGTCCTCGTGTTGCACCCCTTTTTCGTTGTTTTTTTCTTTCTTAGAAGCGCCGATCTTTCTCGTTTCATTTGCTGTGGCCAGCGGATAAGAACTGACAAGGACGTGGAAAAAGCATCCAAATCAGGCCATCCGCCTATGTTCAGTCGAAATTACCGAAATTCTCCTACGGACGCCTCGTGGTCCTGAAAAACACATCAGAGGCCCCTTTTTACTGCAGCGCACGGACGAAACCCCATGCATGCACGGGGCGATGAAGGTGGTCGAGCTACCGTCCGTAACGCACGCTTAGCTTGCCTCTTCCGAGTTGTCAGTTAAGAACTTGCGACCTCTTTGGAGCCGGCGTGCTTTATGCGCAACTCAGCGGCCGCGTACCCTCAATGAAACATTTGTTCCGCAAGAGTTCGATGGGTGTGATCATACCAGCACTAATGCACCGGATCCCATCAGAACTCCGCAGTTAAGCGTGCTTGGGCGAGAGTAGTACTGGGATGGGTGACCTCCTGGGAAGTCCTCGTGTTGCACCCGTTTTTCGTTGTTTTTTCTTTCTCAAAACCATCGATCTTTCTCGTTTCATTTGCTGCGGCCGCCGGATGAGGACTGACCAGGACGAGGAAAAAGCTTCCAAATCAGGCCTTCCGTCCTTGTTCACGAAAATTCCGGAAATGTCTTTACGGACGCCGCCTGGTACTGAAACCCACGTTAGAGGCCCCTTTTTACTGCAACACACGGACGAAACCCGATGCTCGCACGGGGCGATGAAGGCCGTCGAGCTACCGTCCGTAACGAACTTTTAGCTCGCCGCTTCCGAGCTGTCAGTTACGAACTTGCGAACTCTTTAGATTTGGCGCGATGTATGCACGACTCGGCAGCCGCGTGCACTCTATAAAAGAGTTGTTCCGCCAGATTCTAATGGGTGCGATCATACCAGCATTAATGCACCGGATCCCATCAGAACTGCACAGTTAAGCGTGCTTGGACGAGAGTAGTACTAGGATGGGTGACCTCCTGGGAAGTCCTCGTGTTGCACCTCCTTTTCGTTGTTTTTTTCTACCTTAAAAGCGCCGATCTTTCTCGTTTCATCTGCTGCGGCCGTCGGATGAGAACAGACCAGGACGAGGAAAAAGCATCCAAGTCAGGCCTTCCGCCCATGTTCACTTGGAATTACCGAAATTCCCCTACGGACGCGTCCAGGCCCTGAAAACCACACCAGAGGTCGTTTTTTAATACAACACACGGACGAAACCCCATGCATGCACGGGGCGGTGAGGGTGGTCGAGCTACCGTCCGTAACGCAATGATGTCCGATAGGGCGCGTACACTTATAAAAACTTGTTCCGCAGATTCCGATGGGGCGCGATCATACCAGCACTGATGCACCGGATCCCATCAGAACTCCGCAGTTAAGCGTGCTTGGGCGAGAGTAGTGCTAGGATGGGTTACCTTTTGGGAAGTCCTCGTGTTGCACCCCTTTTTCGTTGTTTTTTTCTTTCTTAGAAGCGCCGATCTTTCTAGTTTCATTTGCTGTGGACTGCGGATAAGAACTGACCAGGACGTGGAAAAAGCATCCAAATCAGGCCATCCGCGTACGTTCAGTCGAAATTACCGAAATTTCCCTACTGACGCCTCGTGGCCCTGAAAAACACATCAGAGGTCGTTTTTTAATACAACACACGGACGAAACCCCATGCATGCACGGGGCGATGAGGGTGGTCGAGCTACCGTCCATAACGCACTCTTAGCTCGCCACTTCCGAGCTGCCAGTTACGAACTGGCGATCTCTTTGGAGCTGGCGTGCTGCATGCACAACTCAACGGCCGCTCACCCTCAATGAAACATTTGTTCCGCAAGAATCCAATGGGGGCGATCATCCCAGCACTAATGCACCGGATCCCATCAGAAATGCGCAGTTAAGCGTGCTTGGGCGAGAGTAGTACTAGGATGGGTGACCCCCTGGGAAGTCCTCGTGTTGCACCCCTTTTTCGTTATTTTTTTCTTCCTTAAAAGCACCGGTCTTTCTCGTTTCATTTGCTGCGGCCGTCGGAGGGTAACTGACCGGGCGAGGAAAAAGCTTTCAAAATCAGGCCTTCCGTCCCTTGTTCACGCGAAAATTACCGAATTCCTCCACGGACGCCACCTTGCACTGAAAACACATTAGAAGGCCCCTTTTAGTGCAAAACACGGACGCAAAACCATCGCTCGCAAGGGGCGATGAAGGCAGGGAGCTACCGCCGTAACGCACTCTTAGCTCGCCGCTTCCGAGCTGTCAGTTACGAACTTGCGAACTCTTTAGATTCGGCGCGATCTATGAGCGACTCGGCAGCCGGTACACTCTATAGAAGTCTTGTTCCGCCATATTCCGATGGGTGTGATCATACCAGCACTGATGCACCGGATCCCATCAGAACCCCGCAGTTAAGCGTGCTTGGGCGAGAGTAGTGCTAGGATGGGTGACCTCCTGGGAAGTCCTCGTGTTGCACCCCTTTTTCGTTGTTTTTGTCTTTCTTAGAAGCGCCGATCTTTCTCGTTTCATTTGCTGCGGCCAGCGGATAAGAACTGACCAGGACGTGGAAAAAGCATCCAAATCAGGACATCCGCCTATGTTCAGTCGAAATTACCGAAATTCCCCTACGGACGCCTCGTGGCCCTGAAAAACACATCAGAGGCCCCTTTTTACTGCAACGCACGGACGAAACCCCATGCATGCACGGGGCGATGAAGGTGGACGAGGTACCGTCCGTAACGCACGCTTAGCTCGCCTTTTCCGAGTTGTCAGTTACGAACTTGCGACCTCTTTGGAGCCGGCGTGCTTTATGCGCAACTCAGCGGCCGCGTACCCTCAATGAAACATTTGTTCCGCAAGAATTCGATGGTGCGATCATACCAGCACTAATGCTCCGGATCCCATCAGAACTCCGTAGTTAAGCGTGCTTGGGCGAGAGTAGTACTGGGATGGGTGACCTCCTGGGAAGTCCTCGTGTTGCACCCCTTTTTCGTTGTTTTTTCTTTCTCAAAACCACCGATCTTTATCGTTTCATTTGCTGCGGCCGCCGGATGAGGACTGACCAGGACGAGGAAAAAGCTTCCAAATCAGGCCTTCCGTCCTTGTTCAATCAAATTACCGAAATTCCTTTACAGACGCCGCCTGGCACTGAAAACCACATTAGAGGCCCCTTTTTACTGCAACACACGGACGAAACCCAATGCTCGCACGGGGCGATGAAGGCGGTCGAGCTACCATCCGTAACGAACTCTTAGCTCGCCGCTTCTGAGCTGTCAGTTACGAACTTGCGAACTCTTTGGATTTGGCGCGATGTATGAGCGACTCCGCAGCCGCGTGCACTCTATAAAAGATTTGTTCCGCCAGATTCTAAAGGGTGCGATCATCCCAGCATCAATGCACCGGATCCATCAGAACTGCGCAGTAAAGCGTGCTTGGGCGAGAGTAGCCCTAGGACGGCTGACCTCCTGGGAAGTCCTCGTGTTGCACCCCCTTTTCGTTGTTTTTTTCTTCCTTAAAAGCGCCGATCTTTCTCGTTTCATCTGCTCCGGCCGTCGGATGAGAACTGACCAGGACGAGGAAAAAGCATCCAAGTCAGGCCTTCCGCCCATGTTCACTTGAAATTACCGAAACTCCCCTACGGACGCGTCCAGGCCCTGAAAACCACATCAGAGGTCGTTTTTTAATACAACACACGGTCGAAACCCCATGCATGCACGGGGCGATGAGGGTGGTCGAGCTACCGTCCGTATCGCACTCTTAGCTCGCCGCTTCCGAGCTGCCAGTTACGAACTTGCGATCTCTTTAGAGCTGGCGTGCTGTATGCACAACTCAACGGCCGCTCACCCTCAATGAAACATTTGTTCCGCAAGAATCCAATGGGTGCGATCATCCAGCACTAATGCACCGGATCCCATCAGAAATGCGCAATGAAGCGTGCTTGGGCGAGAGTAGTACTAGGATGGGTGACCCCCTGGGAAGTCCTCGTGTTGCACCCCTTTTTCGTTAATTTTTTCTTTCTTAAAAGCACAGGTCTTTCTCGTTTCATTTGCTGCGGCCGTCGGATGGGAACTGACCGGGGCGAGGAAAAAGCTTTCAAATCAAAGGCCTTCGCCTGTTCACTCGAAATACCGAAATCCTCCACGGATGCCTTCCTGGCACTGAAAACCACATTAGAAGGCCCCTTTTACTGCAACACACGGACGAAACCCAATGCTCGCACGGGGCGATGAAGGCCGGTCGAGTACCGTACGTAACGCACTCTTTAGCTCGCCTGCCTTCCGAGCTCGTTCAGTTAACGAACTGCGAAAACTTCTTTAAGATTTGGCCGCGGATCTATGAGCGAGCTCGGCAGCCGAGTACACTCTGTAAAAGACTTGTTCCGCCAGATTCCGATGGGTGCGATCATACCAGCACTGATGCACCGGATCCCGTCAGAACTCCGCAGTAAAGCGTGCTTGGGCGAGAGTAGTGCTAGGATGGGTGACCTCCCGGGAAGTCCTCGTGTTGCACCCCTTTTTCGTTGTTTTTTTCTTTCTTAGAAGCGCCCATCTTTCTCGTTTCATTTGCTGTGGCCAACGGATAAGAACTGACCAGGACGTGGAAAAAGCATCCAAATCAGACCATCCGCCTATGTTCAGTCGAAATTACTGAAATTCTCCTACGGGCGCCTCGTGGCCCTGAAAAACGCATCAGAGGCCCCTTTTTCCTACAACGCACGGACGAAACCCCATGCATGCACGGGGGGATGAAGGTGGTCGAGCTACCGTCCGTAACGAACTCTTAGCTCGCCGCTTCCGAGCTGTCAGTTACGAACTTGCGTACTCTTTAGATTTGGCGCGATGTATGAGCGACTCGGCAGCCGCGTGCGCTCTATAAAAGATTTGTTCCGCCAGGTTCTAAAGGGTGCGATCATCCCAGCATCAATGCACGGGATCCCATCGGAACTGCGCAGTTAAGCGTGCTTGGGCGAGAGTAGTACTGGGATGGGTGACCTCCTGGGAAGTCCTCGTGTTGCACCCCTTTTTCGTTGTTTTTTTCTTCCTTAAAAGCGCCAATCTTTCTCGTTTGATCTGCTGCGGCCGTCGGATGAGAACTGACCAGGACGAGGAAAAAGCATCCAAGTCAGGCCTTCCGCCCATGTTCACTTGAAATTACCGAAATTCCCCTACGGACGCGTCCATGCCCTGAAAACCGCATCAGAGGTCGTTTTTTAATACAACACACGGACGAAATCCCATGCATGCAGGGGGCGATGAGGGTGGTCGAGCTACCGTCCGTAACGCACTCTTTGCTGGCCGCTTCCGAGCTGCCAGTTACGAACTTGCGATCTCTATGGAGCTGGCGTGCTGTATGCACAACTCAACGGCCGCTCACCCTCAATGAAACATTTGTTCCGCAAGAATCCAATGGGTGAGGTCATCCCAGCACTAATGCACCGGATCCCATCAGAAATGCGCAATTAAGCGTGCTTGGGCGAGAGTAGTGCTAGGATGGGTGACCCCCTCGGAAGTCCTCGTGTTCCACCCCCTTTTCGTTATTTTTTTCTTTCCTAAAAGCACCGGTCTTTCTAGTTTCATTTGCTGCGGCCGTCGGATGGGAACTGACCGGGGCGAGGGAAAAGCTTTCAAATCAGGCCTTCCGCTCTTGTTCACTCGAAATTACCGAAATTCCTCCACGGACGCCTCCTGGCACTGAAAACCACATTAGAGGCCCCTTTTACTGCAACACACGGACGAAACCCAATGCTCGCACGGGGCGATGAAGGCGGTCGAGCTACCGCCCGTAACGCACTCTTAGCTCGCCGCTTCCGAGCTGTCAGTTACGAACTTGCGAACTCTTTAGATTTGGCGCGATCTATGAGCGACTCGTCAGCCGCGTACACTCTACAAAAGACTTGTTCCGCCAGATTCCGATGGGTGCGATCATACCAGCACTGATGCACCGGATCCCATCAGAACTCCGCCGTTAAGCGTGCTTGGGCGAGAGTAGTGCTAGGATGGGCGACCTCCTGGGAAGTCCTCGTGTTGCACCCCTTTTTCGTTGTTTTTTTCTTTCTTAGAAGCGCCGATTTTCCTCGTTTCATTTGCTGCGGCCAGCAGATAAGAACTGACCAGGACGCGGAAATAGCATCCAAATCAGGCCATCCGCCTATGTTCAGTCGAAATTACCGAAATTCCCCTACGGACGCCTCGTGGTCCTGAAAAACACATCAGAGGCCCCTTTTTACTGCAACGCACGGATGAAACCCCATGCATGCACGGGGCGATGAAGGTGGTCGAGCTACCGTCCGTAACGCACGCTTAGCTCGCCTCCTCCGAGTTGTTAGCTACGAACTTGCGACCTCTTTGGAGCCGGCGTACTTTATGCGCAACTCAGCGGCCGCGTACCCTCAAGGAAACATTTGTTCCGCAAGAATTCGATGGGTGCGATCATACCAACACTAATGCACCGGATCCCATCTGAACTCCGCAGTTAAGCGTGCTTGGGCGAGAGTATTACTGGGATGGGTGACCTCGTGGGAAGTCGTCGTGTTGCACCCCTTTTTCGTTGTTTTTTTCTTTCTTAGAAGCGCCGATCCTTCTCGTTTCACTTGCTGTGGCCAGCGGATAAGAACTGACCAGGACGTGGAAAAAGCATCCAAGTTAAGCCTTCCGCCGATGTTCACTTGAAATTACCGAAATTCCCCTACGGACACCTCCTGGCCCTGAAAACCACATCAGAGACCCCCCCCCTTATTTTTTGTTACTGCAACGCAACGGACGAAACCCACATGCATGCACGGGGCGATGAAGGTGGTCGAGCTACCGTCCGTAACGCACGCTTAGCTCGCCTCTTCCGATGTGGCAGTTACGAACTTGCGACCTCTTTGGAGACGGCTTGCTTATGCGCCAACTCAGCGGCCGCTTTACACTCAATGAAACATTTGTTCGCAAGAATTCGAGGGTAGCGATCATACCAACACTAAATTGCCACCGTGATCCCATCAGGAACTCCGCAGTTGAGAGGTGCTTGGCAGAGAGTATTACTGGGATGGGTGACCTCTTGGGAAGTCCTCGTGTTGCACCTTTTTCGTGTTTTTTCTTTCTTAGAGCGCCCGATCTTTCTCGTTTCATTTGATGTGGCCAACGGATAAGAACTGACCAGGACGTGGAAAAAGCATCCAAATCAGCCCATCCGCCTATGTTCAGTCGAAACTACCGAAATTCCCCTACGGACGCCTTGTGGCCCTGAAAAACACATCAGAGGCCCCTTTTTACTGCAACGCACGGACGAAACACAATGCTCGCACGGGGCGATGAAGGTGGTCGAGCTACCGTCCGTAACGCACGCTTAGCTCGCCTCTTCTGAGCTGTCAGTGACGAACTTGCGACCTCTTTGGAGCTGGCGTGCTGTATGCGCGACTCTGCGTCCGCGTACCCTCAATGAAACATTTGTTCCGCAAGAATCCAATGGGTGCGATCATACCAGCACTAAAGCACCGGATCCCATCAGAACTCCGCAGTTAAGCGTGCTTGGGCGAGAGTAGTACTGGGATGGGTGACCTCGTGGGAAGTCCTCGTGTTGCACCCCTTTTTCGTTGTTTTTTCTTTCTCAAAACCACCGATCTTTCTCGTTTCATTTGCTGCGGCCGACGGATGAGGACTGACCAGGACGAGGAAAAAGCTTCCAAATCAGGCCTTCCGTCCTTGTTCAATCGAAATTACCGAAATTCCTTTACGGACGCCGTCTGGCACTGAAAACCACATTAGGGGCCCCTTTTTACTGCAACACACGGACGAAACCCAATGCTCGCACGGGGCGATGAAGGCGGTCGAGCTACCGTCCGTAACGCACTCTTAGCTCGCCGCTTACGAGCTGTCAGTTACGAACTTGCGAACTCTTTAGATTTGGCGCGATCTATGAGCGACTCGGCAGCCGCGTACACTCTATAAAAGACTTGTTCCGCCAGATTCTGATGGGTGCGATCATACCAGCACTGATGCACCGGATCCCGTCAGAGCTCCGCAGTTAAGCGTGCTTGGGCGAGAGTAGTGCTAGGATGGGTGACCTCCTGGGAAACCCTCGTGTTGCGCCCCTTTTTCGTTGTTTTTTCTTTCTCTAAACCACCGATCTCTCTCATTTCATTTGCTGTGGCCGCCGGATGAGGACTGACCAGGACGAGTGGAAAAAAGCATCGAAGACAGGCCTTTACGCCCATGTTCACTTTGAAATTACCCAAATTCCCTACGGAAGCGTCCAGGCCCTGAAACCACATCAGAGGCGTTTTTAACCAACACCACGGACGAAACCCATGATCCACGGGGTGATGAGGGTGATCGAGCTACCATCCGTAACACACTCTGAGCTAGCCACTTCCGGCTGCCAGTACGAACTTGCGATCTCTTTGGAGCTGGCGTTGTGTATGCACAACTCAACAGGGCCCGCTCACCCTCAATATGCAAACATTTGTTCGCAAGAATCCAATGGGTTGCGATCATCCCAGGCACGAAGCACGGATTCCCATCAGAAATGCGCAATTAGCCGTGTGCTTGGGCGAGAGTAGTACTATGATGGGTGACCCCCTGGGAAGTCCTCGTGTTGCACCCCTTTTTCGTTATTTTTTTCTTTCTTAAAAGCACCGGCCTTTCTCGTTTCATTTGCTGCGGCCGTCGGATGGGAACTGACCGGGACGAGGAAAAAGCTTTCAAATCAGGCCTTCCGCCCTTGTTCACTCGAAATTACCGAAATTCCTCCACGGACGCCTCCTGGCACTGAAAACCACATTAGAGGCCCCTTTTTACTGCAACACACGGACGAAACCCAATGCTCCCACGGGGCGATGAAGGCGGTCGAGCTACCGTCCATAACGCACTCTTAGCTCGCCGCTTCTGAGCTGTCATTTACGAACTTGCGAACTCTTTAGATTTGGCGCGATCTATGAACGACTCGGCGGCCGCGTACACTCTATACAAGACTTGTTCCCCCAGATTCTAATGGGTGCGATCATACCAGCACTGATGCACCGGATCCCATCAGAACTCCGCAGTTAAGCGTGCTTGGGCGAGAGTAGTGCTAGGATGGGTGACCTCCTGGGAAGTCCTCGTGTTGCACCCCTTTTTCGTTGTTTTTTTCTTTCTTAGAAGCGCCGATCTTTCTCGTTTCATTTGCTGTGGCCAGCGGATAAGAACTGACCAGGACGTGGAAAAAGCATCCAAATCGGCCATCCGCCTATGTTCAGTCGAAATTACCGAAATTCCCCTACGGACGCCTCGTGGCCCTGAAAAACACATCAGAGGCCCCTTTTTACTGCAACGCACGGACGAAACCCCATGCATGCACGGGGCGATGAAGGTGGTCGAGCTACCGTCCGTAACGCACGCTTAGCTCGCCTCTTCCGAGTTGTCAGTTACGAACTTGCGACCTCTTTGGAGCCGGCGTGCTTTATGCGCAACTCAGCGGCCGCGTACCCTCAATGAAACATTTGTTCCGCAAGAATTCGATGGGTGCGATCATACCAGCACTAATGCACCGGATCCCATCAGAACTCCGCAGTTAAGCGTGCTTGGGCGAGAGTAGTACTGGGATGGGTGACCTCCTGGGAAGTCCTCGTGTTGCACCCTTTTTCGTTGTTTTTTCTTTCTCAAAACCACCGATCTTTCTCGTTTCATTTGCTGCGGCCGCCGGATGAGGACTGACCAGGACGAGGAAAAAGCTTCCAAATCAGGCCTTCCGTCCTTGTTCAATCGAAATTACCGAAATTCCTTTACGGACGCGCCTGGCACTGAAAACCACATTAGGGGCCCCCTTTTACTGCAACACACGGACGAAACCCAATGCTCGCACGGGGCGATGAAGGCGGTCGGGCTGCCGTCCGTAACGAACTCTTACCTCGCTGCTTCCGAGCTGTCAGTTACGAACTTGCGAACTCTTTAGATTTGGCGCGATGTATGCGCGACTCAGCAGCCGCGTGCACTCTATAAAAGATTTGTTCCGCCAGATTCTAATGGGTGCGATCATCCTAGCATTAATGCACCGGATCCCATCAGAACTGCGCAGTTAAGCGTGCTTGAGCGAGAGTAGTACTAGGATGGGTGACCTCCTGGGAAGTCCTCGTGTTGCACCCCCTTTTCGTTGTTTTTTTCTTCCTTAAAAGCGCCGATCTTTCTCGTTTCATCTGCTGCAGCCGTCGGATGAGAACTGACCAGGACGAGGAAAAAGCATCCAAGTCAGGCCTTCCACCCATGTTCACTTGAAATTACCGAAATTCCCCTACGGACGCGTCGAGGCCCTGAAAACCACATCAGAGGTCGTTTTTTAATACAACACACGGACGAAACCCCATGCATGCACGGGGCGATGAGGGTGGTCGAGCTACCGTCCGTAACGCACTCTTAGCTCGCCGCTTCCGAGCTGCCAGTTACGAACTGGCGATCTCTTTGGAGCTGGCGTGCTGTATGCACAACTCAACGGCCGCTCACCCTCAATGAAACATTTGTTCCGCAAGAATCCAATGGGTGCGATCATCCCAGCGCTAATGCACCGGATCCCATCAGAAATGTGCAATTAAGCGTGCTTGGGCGAGAGCAGTACTAGGATGGGTGACCCCCTGGGAAGTCCTCGTGTTGCACCCCTTTTTTGTTATTTTTTTCTGTAACGGCCCGAACCTAATATTCATTTTAGTTATATTGAAGTATCTTAATTATAACTCCATCCAGTTGGGCCCTGCATTTCATTTCATCATTTTCTATATATTTATCCGTATTTGTGCAATTGCAGGTTGAATCGGCAGAGTGGCCTCGAAACGGATCTTAGTTATTCCTAAATACTTCATAAACATTTTAATGAATAATTGAATGTTCGTCTCCAATTTTACCTTCAAAAGATTCAAATTTTTTAATTCGGCAGCTTTAGTGGAAAATATTAATTCCATGTGATGATATAGACCAATGTACATGATAAGAGTGAAAAAAAAAAAAAAGAAGAAGCCGACATAAGTCGGTTGAAAAACCAAAATCAACCCCTACAATTTTCGCTCCCCTCTCTGCCTCCCATACCCAACACCCTCCCATCCCCTGCTTCTGCCTCACGTCGCCCCCTCCCCTGTCGGTTGCTTTGCTGCCGAACACCGGCTACTGCCGGCCATCATCAGTTGGTCACCGTCGCACGCCCAGCCAACCCCACCGTTGCACGCACGCATCCCCCTCGCTCAGCCTTCCTCTGCCCGTGACACGCCCAGCTGCGTCCTCCCCTGTTGCCAGTCGGTCGCCGGTGCCTGCCGTGGGTTCGCCGGTCACCGGCGCTCCACCTATTGTGGCCGACCGCCCCATTACCGGCCCCATCTCCTTCTCCATCCCCTTGCTCTGGCTCTAACTGAAAGTGGAAGGTAAAACCCTAACCTTGCTTAGCTGATTTAGTTTGATGATTTGAATTTCAATTTGTGTACAAACGGATATAATTAACGTTAGTGATTATCCATGTGCAAATATCTTGGGTTATTTTGGATGATGGGATGAATGATGAATTTAATTGTGTTGTTTCAAGCTGGGTTGTGAATGGGCAAAGAATTGGAAGTGAGAAATTGGAGCTGTTTACGACAACTCAAGTGAATGTGTTAATCCTGATGAATGATTGTGTGCGAATGGAAGGTTGCAAGTTTATTTGAGTTCTAGTCTATTTGTTATAATTCATTGATTAATTCCGATGCCTGATTGAGTGAATTCATGGAGCTTGAACTTATTTGACGTTATTGCGTTGTTGCCTGTAATCTGAATTTGGGAAATGTGGAATTGTTTGGTGGAATTATGAATTTATAGCCTGAGTTGAATGGCTATGGGATTTATTTGTACAGCTTGATAACGGTAAAGGATTAAAGGAAGAGGGAAGTGAAATGAATTCTAACTTATCCGGGATTTTATTGCATAGCTGTGAATTTAACGAATTGGGGGTAAGTGACGAAGAAGAATATGAAAGCCTTAGGGCTAGGTGGGTAGGGGTATGTATATCGCAGGAAACTAGAATAGGATGAACTAACTATCTTGGGGTGTGCCTTAATTGAAGTTAAAGTAAATGCCATCAAGTTAATGATGGGTGGAATTAGTCTATGGACTGTCAATGAATTTTAGTGAGCAGCAAAGGAAAGTGACATACGTCAGTGGGTTGGAGTCATGAGGCTAAGTGTATCACAAAAAGGGTAATTGAAGGAAATCATATAAGTTTGTGTTAAGATGTTATAAGTCGGGGGGTGGCATAAGCTCGAGCTACAAAGTTCGATGTTTAGAGTAAAGTGTAAGCTAATAAGCTTTGGGTCACCATTGAACAACAGCTTAAGGCATGCAAAATGTTTCGACCACTAATTTGCTTCATCAATAGTCTTATGAATAACCCAGTTTACTTATATCACTAGCTTAATGTGATAATAGTTCGGTGTCTTGCTTGGCTTCATCCTCCATTTAATATAAACAGCCAAACTAGCAGTACTCAGTAAATTTACGATATGGATGTGATAGGAATTCCGAAGGTATCAGGACTATTTCACATATGTAGGTAATTACGTAAATGGTTAAATATTTTGAAGTCAATGCTAAGAATAGTGAGATACAAGGCTTGGATGATGATCAAGATTTATACAACACTAACAGTGTAGGCCATAATAACTCGACTAGTCATACTGGCGATAATAGCACTTTACAAGGACCTTGATGCACATCACACAACAAAACCATGATAATAACGAACTTATAGCATTAATTCTTCTTGTACTGATGGTAACACCGTTATTTATACCTACACTGTTAGTTACAAATGATCCATTAAGCTGGGAAATAGACTAAACTTCGTTGTGACATGCTAATTGGGAAAAGTAACATGTATGAAGCACGAATGAGGTCACTCCTGTCGCTTCAAGCTGCTAACACACGTTCTTCATTACAAAAAGGAGAGAGAATCTCTAAGACCAGGTACGTACACTGCCTGTGCTCTTCGAAAATTCACGTATTTCTCAGCAAAGCAAAGTAACACAAGATTCATTCAAATGAACCAAGTTTCACAGTGTTTTGTCATATAAACAAGTGACCCCGCCCAGTGACCAAGCATTGGGGCTTATGCCCATCAATATACCCGCGCGCGGCGTCAACTCAGGCTTCTCGATCGGCCTGGGGGGGTGAGCACCCAAAGTATGATCGTTTCATGATGTACATTGACCAAGGGGTTCACTTTTAGATAATAATCAGCAAGTCAATTTCAATTCGTAATGCTCTCTCTCCTGTTTGCAAAGCAAAATGTTTTGAAATGCGGCCGGCCCAACTAATTTCATATAAACTTATTTCACTGCATGGGAATGTACGTATTGAGCTTCGGCTCACAATTCGAATGTTTTATATTTTCTGTTTTAGGTATGGGAGAAAGGAGTGGCCATCCTCCGGCGAAATCAGAAAGCAACATGCAATGGACGTTGCTGAACGTTAGCTAGTCAACGTTCACAGTAATTATGAGTTAGTATCTTGGAGGTTGTTTATCCTTCGTATTTTGAAACTTCGGGGGCAACAACGCTTGGTATTGGTATGTTAAGTTATCCAGGATAGTAAGTCAGGTAGCCTTATTCACTCTCGGAATGGCGGTAACGCCTCCAATCAGAGACTTCCGCTGCAAAATCAATAGTAATTAGGCGCTTAAGCTACAGTAATCCGACTTTAGTATTTGGGGGCGTTACATTTTCTTTCTTAAAAGCACCGGTCTTTCTCATTTCATTTGCTGCGGCCGTCGGATGGGAATCGACCGGGACGAGGAAAAAGCTTTCAAATCAGGCCTTCCGCCCTTGTTCACTCGAAATTACCGAAATTCCTCCACGGACGCCTCCTGGCACTGAAAACCACATTAGAGGCCCCTTTTTACTGCAACACACGGACGAAACCCAATGCTCGCACGGGGCGATGAAGGCGGTCGAGCTACCGTCCGTAACGCACTCTTAGCTCGCCGCTTCCGAGCTGTCAGTTACGAACTTGCGAACTCTTTAGATTTGGCGCGATCTACGAGCGACTCGGCAGCCGCGTACACTCTATAAAAGACTTGTTCCGCCAGATTCCGATGGTGCGATCATACCAGCACTGATGCACCGGATCCCATCAGAACTCCGCAGTTAAGCGTGCTTGGGCGAGAGTAGTGCTAGGATGGGTGACCTCCTGGGAAGTCCTCGTGTTGCACCCCTTTTTCGTTGTTTTTTTCTTTCTTAGAAGCGCCGATCTTTCTCGTTTCATTTGCTGTGGCCAGCGGATAAGCACTGGCCAGGACGTGGAAAAAGCATCCAAATCAGGCCATCCGTCTAAGTTCAGTCGAAATTACCGAAATTCCCCTACGGACGCCTCGTGGCCCTGAAAAACACATCAGAGGCCCCTTTTTACTGCAACGCACGGACGAAACCCCATGCATGCACGGGGCAATAAAGGTGGTCGAGCTACCGTCCGGAACGCACGCTTAGCTCGCCTCTTCCGAGTTGTCAGTTACGAACTTGCGACCTCTTTGGAGCGGGCGTGCTTTATGTGCAACTCAGCGGCCGCATACCCTCAATGAAACATTTGTTTTGCGAGAATCCAATGGATGCGATCATCCCAGCACTAATGCACCGGATCCCATCAGAAATGCGCAATTAAGCGTGCTTGGGCGAGAGTTGTACTAGGATGGGTGACCCCCTGGGAAGTCCTCGTGTTGCACCCCTTTTTCGTTATTTTTTTCTTTCTTAAAAGCACCGGTCGTTCTCGTTTCATTTGCTGCGGCGGTCGGATGGGAACTGACCGGGGCGAGGAAAAAGCTTTCAAATCAGGCCTTCCGCCCTTGTTCACTCGAAATTACCGAAATTCCTCCACGGACGCCTCCTGGCAATGAAAACCACATTAGAGGCCCCTTTTTACTGCAACACACGGACGAAACCCAATGCTCGCACGGGCGATGAAGGCGGTCGAGCTACCGTCCGTAACGCACTCTTAGCTCGCCGCTTCCGAGCTGTCAGTTACGAACTTGCGAACTCTTTAGATTTGGCGCGATCTATGATCGACTCGGCAGCCGCGTACACTCTATAAAAGACTTGTTCCGCCAGATTCCGATGGGTGCAATCATACCAGCACTGATGCACCGGATCCCATCAGAACTCCGCAGTTAAGCGTGCTTGGGCGAGAGTAATGCTAGGATGGGTGACCTCCTGGGAAGTCCTCGTGTTGCACCCCTTTTTCGTTGTTTTTTTTCTTTCTTAGAGGCGCCGATCTTTCTCGTTTCATTTGCTGCGGCCAGCGGATAAGAACTGACCAGGACGTGGAAAAAGCATCCAAATCAGGCCATCCTCCTATGTTCAGTCGAAATTACCGAAATTCCCCTACGGACGCCTCGTGGGCCTGAAAAACACATCAGAGGCCCCTTTTTACTGCAACGCACGGATGAAACCCCATGCATGCACGGGGCGATGAAGGTGGTCGAGCTACCGTCCGTAACGCACGCTTAGCTCGCCTCTTCCGAGTTGTCAGGTACGAACTTGCGACCTCTTTGGAGCGGGCGTGCTTTATGCGCAACTCAGCGGCCGCGTACCCTCAATGAAACATTTGTTCCGCAAGAATTCGATCGGTGCGAACATACCAGCACTAATGCACCGAATCCCATCAGACCTCCGCAGTTAAGCGTGCTTGGGCGAGAGTAGTACTGGGATGGGCGACCTCCTGGGCAGTCCTCGTGTTGCACCCCTTTTTCGTTGTTTTTTCTTTCTCAAAACCACCGATCTTTCTCGTTTCATTTGCTGCGGCCGCTGGATGAGGACTGACCAGGAGGAGGAAAAAGCTACCAAATCAGGCCTTCCGTCCTTGTTCAATCGAAATTACCGAAATTCCTTTACGGACGCCGCCTGGCACTGAAAACCACATTAGAGCCCCCTTTTTACTGCAACACACAGACGAAACCCCGCGCTCGCATGGGGCGATGAAGGCGGTCGAGCTACCGTCCGTAACGAACTCTTAGCTCGCCGCTTCCGAGCTGCCAGTTACGAACCTGCGAACTCTTTAGATTTGGCGCAATGTATGAGCGACTCAGCAGGCGCGGGCACTCTATAAAAGATTTGTTCCGCCAGATTCTAATGGGTGCGATCATGCCAGTACTAATGCACCGGATCCCATCAAAACCCCGCAGTTAAGCGTGCTTGGGCGAGGGTAATACTCGGATGGGTGACCTCCTGGGAAGTCCTCGTGTTGCACCCCTTTTTCGTTGTTTTTTCTTTCTCAAAACCACCGATCTTTCTCGTTTCATTTGCTGCGGCCGCCGGATGAGGACTGCCCAGGACGAGGAAAAAGCTTCCAAATCAGGCCTTCCGTCCTTGTTCAATCGAAATTACCGAAATTCCTTTACGAACGCCGCCTGGCACTGAAAACCACATTAGAGGCCCTTTTTTACTGCAACACACGGACGAAACCCCGTGCTCGCACGGGGCGATGAAGGCGGTCGAGCTACCGTCC
The DNA here is from genome assembly GCA_029747015.1 of Carnegiea gigantea. Lineage (NCBI taxonomy): Eukaryota > Viridiplantae > Streptophyta > Magnoliopsida > Caryophyllales > Cactaceae > Carnegiea > Carnegiea gigantea. Next base: position 24,471 of record JAKOGI010004270.1, read on the forward strand.
GTAACGCACTCTTAGCTCGCCGCTTCTGAACTGGCAGTTACGAACTTGCGAACTCTTTAGATTCGGCGCGATCTATGAGCGACTCGGCAGCCGCGTACACTCTATAAAAGACTTGTTCCGCCAGATTCCGATGGGTGCGATCATACCAGCATTGATGCACCGGATCCCGTCAGAGCTCCGCAGTTAAGCGTACTTGGGCGAGAGTAGTGCTAGGATGGGTGACCTCCTGGGAAGTCCTCGTGTTGCACCCCTTTTTCGTTGTTTTTCTCTTTCTTAGAAGCGCCGATCTTTCTCGTTTTATTTGCTGTGGCCAGCGGATGAGAAATGACCAGGACGTGGAAAAAGCAGTCAAATCAGGCCATCCGCCTATGTTCAGTCGAAATTACCGAAATTCCCTTACGGACGGCTCGTGACCCTGAAAAACACATCAGAGGCCCCTTTTTACTGCAATGCACGGACGAAACCCCATGCATGCACGGGGCGATGAAGGTGGTCGAGCTGCCGTCCGTAACGCACGCTTAGCTCGCCTCTTCCGAGTTGTCAGTTACGAACTTGCGACCTCTTTGGAGCCGGCGTGCTCTATGCGCAACTCAGCGGCCGCGTGCCCTCAATGAAACATTTGTTCCGCAAGAATTCGATGGGTGCGATCATACCAACGCTAATGCACCGGATCCCATCAGAACTTCGAAGTCCTCGTGTTGCACCCCCTTTTCGTTGTTTCTTTTCTTCCTTAAAAGCGCCGATCTTTCTCGTTTCATCTGCTGCGGCCGTCGGATGAGAACTGCCCAGGACGAGGAAAAAGCATCCAAGTCAGGCCTTCCGCCCATGTTCACTTGAAATTACCGAAATTCCCCTGCGGATGCGTCCAGGCCCCGAAAACAACATCAGAGGTCGTTTTTTAATGCAACAGAAGGACGAAACCCCATGCATGCACGTGGCGATGAGGGTGGTCGAGCTACCGTCCGTAACGCACTCTTAGCTCGCCGCTTCCGAGCTGCCAGTTACGAACTGGCGATCTCTTTGGAGCTGGCGTGCTGTATGCACAACTCAACGGCCGCTCACCCTCAATGAAACATTTGTTCCGCAAGATTCCAATGGGTGCGATCATCCCAGCACTAATGCACCGGATCCCATCAGAAATGCACAATTAAGTGTGCTTGGGCGAGAGTAGTACTAGGATGGGTGACCCCCTGGGAAGTCCTCGTGTTGCAACCCTTTTTCGTTATTTTTTTTCTTTCTTAAAAGCACCGGTCTTTCTCGTTTCATTTGCTGCAGCCGTCGGATGGGAACTGGCCGGGACGAGGAAAAAGCTTTCAAATCAAGCCTTCCGCCCTTGTTCACTCGAAATTACCGAAATTCCTCCACGGATGCCTCCTGGCACTGAAAACCACATTAGAGGCCCCTTTTTACTGCAACACACGGACGACACCCAATGCTCGCACGGGGCGATGAAGGCGGTCGAGCTACCGCCCGTAACGAATTCTTAGCTCGCCGCTTCCGAGCTGTCAGTTACGAACTTGCGAACTCTTCAGATTTGGCGCGATGTATGAGCGACTCGGCAGCCGCGTGCACTGTATAAAAGATTTGTTCCGCCACATACTAATGGGTGCGATCGTACCAGCACTGATGCACCGGATCCCATCAGAACTCCGCAGTTAAGCGTGCCTGGGCGAAAGTAGTGCTAGGATGGGTGACCTCCTGGGAAGTCCTCGTGTTGCACCCCTTTTTCGTTGTTTTTTTGTTTCTTAGAAGCGCCATCTTTCTCGTTTCATTTGCTGTGGCCAGCGGGTAAGAACTGACCAGGTCGTGGAAAAAGCGTCCAAATCAGGCCATCCGCCTATGTTCAGTCGAAATTACCGAAATTTCCCTACGGACGCCTCGTGGCCCTGAAAAACACATCAGAGGCCCCTTTTTACTGCAACGCACGGACGAAACCCATGCAAGCACGGGGCGATGAGGGTGGTCGAGCTACCGTCCGCAACGCACTCTTAGCTCGCCGCTTCCGAGCTGCCAGTTACAAACTTGCGATCTCTTTGGAGCTGGCGTGCTGTATGCACAACTCAACGGCCGCTCACCCTCAATTAAACATTTGTTCCGCAAGAATCCAATGGGTGCGATCATCCCAGCACTAATGCACCGGATCCCATCAGAAATGCGCAATTAAGCGTGCTTGGGCGAGAGTAGTATTAGGATGGGTGACCCCCTGGGAAGTCCTCGTGTTGCACCCCTTTTTCGTTATTTTTTTCTTTCTTAAAAGCACCGGTCTTTCTCGTTTCACTTGCTGCGGCCGTCGGATGGGAACTGACCGGAACGAGGAAAAAGCTTTCAAATCAGGCCTTCCGCCCTTGTTCACTCGAAATTACCGAAATTCCTCCACGGACGCCACGTGGCACTGAAAACCACATTAGAGGCCCCTTTTTACTGCAACACACGGACGAAACCCAATGCTCGCACGGGGCGATGAAGGCTGTCGAGCTACCGTCCGTAACGCACTCTTAGCTCGCCGCTTCCGAGCTGTCAGTTACGAACTTGCGAACTCTTTAGATTTGGCGCGATCTATGAGCGACTCGGGAGCTGCGTACACTCTATAGAAGACTTGTTCCGCCAGATTCCGGTGGGTGCGATCATACCAGCACTGATGCACCGGATCCCATCAGAACTCCGCAGTTAAGCGTGCTTGGGCGACAGTAGCGCTAGGATGGGTGAGCTCCTGGGAAGTCCTCGTGTTGCACCCCTTTTTCGTTGTTTTTTTCTTTCATAGAAGCGCCGATCTTTCTCGTTTCATTTGCTGTGGCCAGCGGATAAGAACTGACCAGGACGTGGAAAAAGCATCCAAATCAAGCCATCCGCCTATGTTCTGTCGAAATTACTGAAATTCCCCTACGGACGCCTCGTGGCCCTGAAAAACACATCAAAGGCCCCTTTTTGCTGCAACACATGGACGAAACCCAATGCCCGCACGGGGCGATGAAGGCGGTCGAGCTACCGTCCGTAACGAACTCTTAGCTCGCCGCTTCCGAGCTGTCAGTTGCGAACTCTTTAGATTTGGCGCGATGTATGAGCGACTCGGCAGCCGCGTGCACTCTATAAAAGATTTGTTCCGCCAGATTCTGATGGGTGCGATCATCCCAGCATTAATGCACCGGATCCCATCAGAACTGCGCAGTTAAGCGTGCTTGGGCGAGAGTAGTACTAGGATGGGTGACCTCCTGGGAAGTCCTCGTGTTTCACCCCCTTTTCGTTGTTTTTTTCTTCCTTAAAAGCGCCGATCTTTCTCGTTTCATCTGCTGCGGCCGTCGGACGGGAACTGACCGGGACGAGGAAAAAGCTTTCAAATCAGGCGTTCCGCCCCGGTTCACTCGAAGTTACCGAAATTCCTCCACGGACGCCTCCTGCCACTGAAAACCACATTAGAGGCCCCTTTTTACTGCAACACACGGACGAAACCCAATGCTCGCACCGGGCGATGAAGGCGGTCGAGCCACCGTCCGTAACGCACTCTTAGCTCGCCGGTTCCGAGCTGTCAGTTACGAACTTGCGAACTCTTTAGATTTGGCGCGATCTATGAGCGAATCGGCAGCTGCGTACACTCTATAAAAGACTTGTTCCGCCAGATTCCGGTGGGTGCGATCATACCAGCACTGATGCACCGGATCCCATCAGAACTCCGCAGTTAAGCGTGCTTGGGCAAGAGTAGTGCTAGGATGGGTGACCTCCTGTGAAGTCCTCGTGTTGCACCCCTTTTTCGTTGTTTTTTTCTTTCTTAGAAGCGCCGATCTTTCTCGTTTCATTTGCTGTGGCCAGCGGATAAGAACTGACCAGGACGTGGAAAAAGCATCCAAATCAGGCCATCAGCCTATGTTCAGTCGAAATTAGCGAAATTCCCCTACGGACGCCTCGTGGCCCTGAAAAACACATCAGAGGCCCCTTTTTACTGCAACACACGGACGAAACCCAATGCTCGCACGGGGCGATGAAGGCGGTCGAGCTACCGTCCGTAACGAACTTTTAGCTCGTCGCTTCCGAGGTGTCAGTTACGAACTTGCGAACTCTTTAGATTTGGCGCGATGTATGAGCGACTCGGCGGGCGCGTGCACTCTATAAAAGATTTGTTCCGCCAGATTCTAATGGGTGCGGTCATCCCAGCATTAATGCACCGGATCCCATCAGAACTGCGCAGTTAAGCGTGCTTGGGCGAGAGTAGTACTAGGATGGGTGACCTCCTGGAAAGTCCTCGTGTTGCACCCCCTTTTCGTTGTTTTTTCTTCCTTAAAAGCGCCGATCTTTCTCGTTTCATCTGCTGCGGCCGTCGGATGGGAACTGACCGGGACGAGGAAAAAGCTTTCAAATCAGGCCTTCTGCCCTTGTTCACTCGAAATTACCGAAATTCCTCCACGGACGCCTCCTGGCACTGAAAACCACATTAGAAGCCCCTTTTTACTGCAACACACGGACGAAACCCAATGCTCGCACGGGGCGATGAAGGCGGTCGAGCCACCGTCCGTAACGAACTCTTAGCTCGCCGCTTCCGAGCTGTCAGTTACGAACTTGCGAACTCTTTAGATTTGGCGCGATGCATGAACGACTCGGCGACCGCGTACACTCTATACAAGACTTGTTCCCCCAGATTCTAATGGGTGCGATCATACCAGCACTGATGCACCGGATCCCATCAGAACTCCGCAATTAAGTGTGCTTGGGCGAGAGTAGTGCTAGGATGGGTGACCTCCTGGGAAGTTCTCGTGTTGCACCCCTTTTTCGTTGTTTTTTTCTTTCTTAGAAGCGCCGATCTGTCTCGTTTCATTTGCTGTGGCCAGCGGATAAGAACTGACCAGGACGTGGAAAAAGCATCCAAATCAGGCCATCCGCCTATGTTCAGTCGAAATTGCCGAAATTCCCCTACGGACTCCTCGTGGCCCTGAAAAACACATCAGAGGCCCCTTTTTACTGCAACACACGGACGAAACCCAATGCTCGCACGGGGCGATGAAGGCGGTCGAGCGACCGTCCGTAACGAACTCTTAGCTCGCCGCTTCCGAGCTGTCAGTTACGAACTTGCGAGCTCTTTAGATTTGGCGCGATGTATGAGCGCCTCGGCAGCCGCGTGCACTCTATGAAAGATTTGTTCCGCCAGATTCTAATGGGTGCGATCATCCCAGCATTAATGCACCGGATCCCATCAGAACTGCGCCGTTAAGCGTGCTTGGGCGAGAGTGGTACTAGGATGGGTGACCTCCTGGGAAGTCCCCGTGTTGCACCCCTTTTTCGTTGTTTTTTCTTCCTTAAAAGCGCCGATCTTTCTCGTTTCATCTGCTGCGGCCGTCGGATGGGAACTGACCGGGACGAGGAAAAAGCTTTCAAATCAGGCCTTGCGCCCTTGTTCACTCGAAATTACCGAAATTCCTCCACGGACGCCTCCTGGCACTGAAAACCACATTAGAGGCCCCTTTTTACTGCAACACACGAACGAAACCCAATGCTCGCACG
>JAKOGI010004271.1:0-29941 GCA_029747015.1 Carnegiea gigantea
CTATGGAGGTGGTCGAGCTACCGTCATAACGCACAGCTTAGCTCGCCTTTCCCAGCTGTCAGTTACGAACTTGCGACCACTTTGGAGCTGGCGTGCTTTATGCCGACTCCTGCGGCCGCGCACCCTCAATGAAACATTTGTTCCGCAAGAATCCAATGGGTGCGATCATACCAGCGCTAATGCACCGGATCCCATCAGAACTCCGCAGTTAAGCATGCTTGGGCGAGAGTAGTACTAAGATGGGTGACTTCCTGGGAAGTCCTCGTGTTGCACCCCTTTTTCGTTGTTTTTTATTTTCTTAAAAGCACGGATCCTTTTCGTTTCATTAGCTGTGGCCGTCTGATGAGAACTGACCCGGACGAGGAAAAAGCATCCAAGTCCGACCTTCCGCCCCTGTTCACTCGAAATTTCCGAAATTCCCCAACGGACGCCTCCTGGCCCTGAAAACCACATTAGAGGCCCCATTTTACTGCAAGACACGGACGAAAGCCCCTGCTTGCACGGGGCAGTGAAGGGGGTCGAGCAACCGTCCGTAGTGCACTCTTAGCTCGCTCCTTCCGAGCTGTATGTTGCGAACGTGCGACCTCTTTAGATTTGGCGCGCTGTATGTGCGACTCGACAGCCGCGTACGGTCTATGAAAGATTTATTCCGCAAAAATCCAACGGGTACGATCAATCCACCACCAATGCACCGGATCCCATCAGAACTTCGCAGTCAAGCGTGCTTGGGCGAGAGTAGTACTAGGATGGGTGACCTCCTGGGAAGTCCTCGTGTTGCAACCCTTGTTCGTTTTTTTCCTTTTTTAAAAACACTGATCCTTCTCGTTTCATTTGCTGCGGGCGTCGGATGAGACCTGGCCAGGACGAGGAAAAAGCAACCAAATCAGGCCTTTCGTCCATGTTCAGTCGAAATGACCAAAATTCCCCTACGGACGACTCTTGGCCCTAAAAACCACTTCAGGGGCCCTTTTTTACAGCAACACAAGGACGAAACCCCACGCTGGCAAGGGGCGATGAAGGTGGTCTAGCGACCATCCGTAACGCACGCATAGCTCGCCGCTTCCGAGATGTCAGTTACGAACTTGCGACCTCTTTAGATTTGGTGCGCTGCATGCGCGACTCGGCAGCCGCGTGGACTCAATGAAACATTTGTTCCTCAAGAATTCAATGGGTGCGATCATACCAGCACCATGCACCTGATCCCATCAGAACTGCGCGGTTAAGCGTGCTTGGGCGAGAGTAGTACCAGGATAGTGACCTCCTGGGAAGTCCTCGTGTTGCACCCCTTTTTCGTTATTTTTTTCTTCCTTAAAAGCACCGATCCTTCTCGTTTCATTTGCTGTGGCCGTCGGATGAGAACTGACCAGGACGAGGAAAAAGCATCCAAGTCAAGCCTTGCGCCCATGTTCACTCGAAAGTACCGAAATTCCCCTACGGAAGCCTCCTGACCCTGAAATCCACATTAGTGGCCCTTTTTTACTGCAACACACGGACGAAACCCCATGCTTGCACGGGGCGATGAAGGTGGTCGAGCTACCGTCCGTAACGCACGCTTAGCTCGCCGCTTCCGAGCTGTCGGTTGCGAACTTGCGACCTCTTTGGATTTGGCGCGCTGTTTGTGCAACTCGGTAGCAGTGTACACTCTATAAAGGATTTGTTCCACAAGAATCCAGTGGGTGCGATCATACCAGCACTAATGCACCGGATCCCATCAGAACTCCGCAGTTAAGCGTGCTTGGGCGAGAGTGGTACTGGGATAGGTGTCCTCCTGGGAAGTCCTCGTGTTACACCCCTTCTTCGTTATTTTTTTTCTTCCTTAAAAAGCACCGATCTTTCTCGTTTCATTTGTTGTGGCCGTCGGATGAGAACTGACCAGGAGGGGGAAAAAGCATTCAAATCACTCCTTCCGCCCATGTTCACTCGAAATTACCCAAATTCCCCCACGGATGCCTCCTGGCCTTGAAAACCACATCAGAGGCCCTTTTTTACTTCAACACACGGACGAAACCCCATGCTTGCACGGGGCGGTGAAGGTGGTCGAGCTACCGTCCGTAACGCACGTTTAGCTCGTCTCTTCCGACCCGTTAGTTACGAACTTGCGACCTCTTTGGATTTGGCGCGCTGCATATGCGACTCGACAGCCGCGTACACTCTATAAAAGATTTGTTACGCAAGAATCCAAAGGGTGCGATCATACCAGCACTAATGCCCGGATCCCATCAGAACTCCGCAGTTAAGCGGGCCTGGGCGAGAGTAGTTCTAGGATGGGTGACCTCCTGGGATGTCCTCGTGTTGCACCCCTTTTTTGCTTTTTTTTCCTTTTTTAAAAGCACTGAACCTTCTAGTTTTATTCGCTGTGGGCATCAGATGAGTCCTGACCAGGATGAGGACAAAGCATCCAAATCAGGCGTTTCGGCCATGTTCAGTCCAAAAGACCGAAATTCCCCTACGGACGGCTCTTGGCCTTAAAAACCACTTCAGAGGCCCTTTTTTATTGCACCACACGGACGAAACCCCTTGCTTGCAGGGGGCGATGAAGGTGGTCGAACTACCGTCCGTAACGCACGCTGAGCCCGCCGCTTCCGAGCTATCAATTATGAACTTGCGACCTATTTGGAGCTGGCGTGCTGTATGCGCGACTGAGCGGCCGCATACCTCAATGAAACATTTGTTACGCAAGAATCCAATGGGTGCGATCATAACAGCACTAATGCACCGGATCCCATCAGAACTCCGCAGTCAAGCGTGCTTGGGCGAGAGTAGTACTGGGATGGGTGACCTCCTGGGAAGTCCTCATGTTGCACCCCTTTTTCGTCGTTTTTTCTTTCTAAAAAGCACGATCTTTCTTGTTTCATTTGCTGTTGCCTTCGGATGAGAACTGACCAGGACGAGGAAAAAGAATCTAAATCAGTCCCTCCGCCCATGTTCACTCGAAATGACCAAAATTCCCCTACGGACGCCTCCCTGTCCTGAAAACCACATCAGAGGCCCCATTTTACTGCAACACACGGACGAAAGCCTATGCTTGCAGGGGGCAATGGAGGGGGTCGAGCTACCGTCCGTAACGCACGCTTAGCTCGCCTCTTCGGAGCTGTCAGTTACGAACTTGCGACCTCTTTGGAGCTGGCGTGCTGTATGCGCGACTCTACGGCCGCGTACCCTCAGTGAAACATTTGTTCCGCAAGAATCCAATGGGTGCGATCATATCAGCACAAATGCACGGATCCTTCTCGTTTCATTTGCTGTGGGCGTGGGATGAGACCAGACCAGGATGAGGAAAAAGCCATCCAAATCAGGCCTTTCGACAATGTTCAGTCGAAATGACCAAAATTCCCCTACAGACGACTGTTGGCCCTGAAAACCACTTCAGAGGCCCTTTTTTACAGCAACACAAAGACGAAACCCCACGCTGGCACGCGGCGATGAAGGTGGTCGAGCTACCATTCGTAACGCACGCATGGCTCGCCGCTTCCTAGCTGTCAGGTACGAATTTGCGACCTCTTTAGATTTGGCGCGCTGCATGCGGGACTCTGCAGCCGCGCAGACTCAATGAAACATTTGTTACGCAGGAATCCAATGGTGTGATCATACCAGCACTAATGCACCGGATCCCATCAGAAATGCGCAGTTAAGCGCGCTTGGACGAGAGTAGTACTAGGATGGGTGACCTCCTGGGAAGTCCCCGTGTTGCACCCCTCTTTCGTTGTTTTTTACTTTCTTAAAAGCACCGATCCTTCTCGTTTCATTTGCTGTGTCCGTCGGATAAGAACTGACCAGGACGAGGAAAAAGCATCCAAGTCCGACCTTCCGCCCTTGTTCACTCAAAATTTCCGAAATTCCCCTACGGACGCCTCCTGGCCCTGAAAACCACAATAAAGGCCCCATTTTACTGCAACACACGGACGAAAGCCCATGCTTGCACGGGGCGATGAAGGGGGTCGAGCTACCGTCTGTAACGCACTCTTAGCTCGCCGCTTCCGAGCTGTCAGTTGCGAACTTGCGGCCTCTTTAGATTTGGCGCGCTGTATGTGCGACTCGGCAGCCGCGTACGCTCTATAAAGGATTTGTTCCGCAAAAATCCAATGGGTGCGATCAAACCAGCACTAATGCACCGGATCCCATCAGAACTCCGCGGTTAAGCGTGCTTGGGCGAGAGTGGCACTAGGATGGGTGACCTCCAGGGAAGTCCTCGTCTTGCACCCCTTTTTTATTGTATTTTTCTTCCTTTAAAAGCACCGATCTTTCTCGTTTCATTTGCTGTGGCCGCCGGATGAGAACTGACCAGGACGAGGAAGAAGCATCCAAATTAGGCCTTCCGCCCATGTGCGCTCGAAATTGCCGAAATTCCCCTGCGGACGCCTCCTGGTCCTGAAAACCACATCAGAAGCCCTTTTTTACTGCTGCACACGGATGAAACCCCATGCTTGCACGGGGCGATGAAGGTGGTCGAGCTACCGTCCGTAACGCACGCTTAGCTCGTCTCTTCCGAGCTGTCAGTTACAAACTTGCGACCTCTTTGGAGCTGGCGTGCTGTATGCACGACTCTGCGGCCGCGTACCCTCAATGAAACATTTTTTCCGCAAGAATCCAATGGGTGCGATCATACCCGGATCCCGTCATTACTCCGCAGTTAAGCGTGCTTGGGCGAGAGTAGTACTAGGATGGGTGACCTCCTGGGAAGACCTGGTGTTGCACCCCTTTTTCGTTGTTTTTTGCTTTCTTAAAAGCACCGATCCTTCTCGTTTCATTTGCTGTGGCCGTCTGATGAGAACTGACCAGGACGAGGAAAAAGCATCCAAGTCCGACCTTCCGCCCTTGTTCACTCGAAATTTCCGAAATTCTCCAACGGACGCCTCCAGGCCCTGAAAACCACATTAAAGGCCCCATTTGCTGCAACACACGGACGAAAGCCCATGACTGCACGGGGCGATGAAGGGGGTCGAGCGACCGTCCGTAACGTACTCTTAGCTCGCCGCTTCCGAGCTGTAAGTTGCGAACTTGCGACCTCTTTAGATTTGGCGCACTGTATGTGCGACTCGGCAGCCGCGTGCGCTCTATAAAAAATTTGTTCCGCAAACAACCCAGGGGGGCGATCAGACCTGCACCAATGCACCGGATCCCATCAGAACTCCGCAGTTAAGCGTGCTTGGGCGAGAGTAGTACTAGGATGGGTGATCTCCTGGGAAGTCCCCGTGTTGCACCCCTTTTTCGTTGTTTTTTACTTTCTTCGAAGCACCGATCCTTCTCGTTTCATTTGCTGTGTCCGTCGGATAAGAACTGACCAGGACGAGGAAAAAGCATCCATGTCCGACCTTCCGCCCTTGCTCACTCGAAATTTCCGCACTGCAACACACGGACGAAAGCCCATGCTTGCACGGGGCGATGAAGGGGGTCGAGCTACCGTCCGTAACGCACTCTTAGCTCGTCGCTTCCGAGCTGTCAGTTGCGAACTTGCGACCTCTTTAGATTTGGCGCGCTGTATGTGCGACTCGGCAGCCGCGTACGCTCTATAAAAGATTTGTTCCGCAAAAATCCAATGGGTGCGATCAAACCAGCACCAATGCACCGGATCCCATCAGAACTCCGCAGTGAAGCGTGCTTGGGCGAGAGAGGTACTAGGATGGGTGACCTCCTGGGAAGTCCTCGTCTTGCACCCCATTTTCGTTTTTTTTTTCTTTTTTAAAAGCATCGATCGTTTTCGTTTCATTTGCTGTGGGCGTCGGATGAGACCTGACCTGGACGAGGAAAAAGCTGGCGTGCGATATGCGCGACTTAGCAGCCACGTACACTCAATGAAACATTTGTTCCGCAAGGATCCAGCGGTGCGATCATGCCAGCACTAATGCATCGGATCCCATCAGTACTCCGCAGTTAACCGTGCTTGGGCGGCAGCAGTACTAGGATGGGCGACCTCCTGGGAAGAACTCGTGTTGCACCCCTTTTTCGATGTTTTTTGCTTTCTTAAAAGCATCGATCTTTCGCGTTTCATTTGCTGTGGTTGTCGGATGAGAACTGACCAGGACGAGGAAAAAGCATCCAAGTCAGGCCCTCCGCCCATGTTCACTCGAAATGACCGAAATTCCCTTACGGAAGCCTCCTGGCCCTGAAAACCACATCAGAGGTCCTTTTTTGCTGCAACACACGGATGAAACCCCATGCTTGCACGGGGCGATGAAGGTGGTCGAGCTGCCGTCCACAACGCACGCTAAGCTCGCCTCTTCCGAGCTGTCAGTTATGAACTTGCGTCCTCTTTGGAGCTGGCGTGCTGTATGCGCGACTCTGCGGCCGCGTTCCCTCAATGAAACATTTGTTCCGTAAGAATCCAATGAGTGCGATCATACCAGCACTAATGCACCGGATCCCATCAGAACTCCGCAGTTAAGTGCGCTTGGGCGAGAGTAGTACTAGGATGGGTGACCTCCTGGGAAGTCCTCGTGTTGCACCCCTTTTTCGTCGTTTTTTCTTTCTAAAAAGCACCAATCTTTCTCGTTTCATTTGCTGTTGCCTACGGATGAGAACTGACCAGGACGAGGGAAAAGAATCCAAATCAGGCCCTCCGCCCATTTTCACTCGAAATGACCGAAATTCCCCTACGGACGCCTCCTGGTCCTGAAAACCACATCAGAGGCCCTTTTTCACTGCAACACACGGACGAAACCCCATGCATGCACGGGGCGGTGAATGTGGTCAAGCTATCGTCCGTAACGCACGCTTAGCTCGCCTCTTCCGAGCTGTCAGTTACGAACTTGCGACCTCTTTGGAGCTGGCGTGCTGTATGCGGGACTCTGCGGCCGCGTACCCTCAATGAAACATTTGTTGCGCAAGAATCCAATGGGTGCGATCATACTAGCACTAACGCACCGGATCCCATCAGAACTCTGCAGTTAAGCGTGCTTGGGCGAGAGTAGTACTGGGATAGGCGACCTCCTGGGTTGTCCTCGTGTTGCACCCCTTTTTTGTTGTTTTTTTCTTCCTTAAAAAGCACCGATCTTTCTCGTTTCATTTGCGGTGGCCGTCGGATGAGAACTGACCAAGACGAGGGAAAAGCATCCAAATCAGGCCCTCCGCCCATGTTCGCTCGAAATTACCGAAATTCCCCTGCGGACGCCTCCTGGCCCTAAAAACCACATCATAGGCCCTTTTTAACTGCGACACACGGATGAAACCCCATGCTTGCACCGGGCGATGAAGGTGGTCGAGCTACCGTCCGTAACGCGCGCTTAGCTCGCCTCTTCCGAGCTGTCAGTTACGAACTTGCGACCTCTTTGGAGCTGGCGTGTTGTATGCGCGACACTGCGGCCGTGTTCCCTCAATGAAACATTTGTTCCGCAAGAATCTAATGGGTGCGATCATACCAGCACTAATGCACCGGATCCCATCAAAACTCCGCAGTTAAGTGTGCTTGGGCGAGAGTAGTACTAGGATGGGTGACTTCCTAGGAAGTCCTCGTGTTGCACCCCTTTTTTGTTGTATTTTTCTTCCTTTAGAAGCACCGATCTTTCTCGTTTCATTTGCTGTGGCTGTCGGATGAAAACTGACCAGGACGGGGAAGAAGCATCCAAATCAGGCCTTCCGCCCATGTTCGCTCGAAATTACCGAAATTCCCCCGCGGACGCCTCCTGGCCCTGAAAACCACATCAAAGGCCCTTTTTTACTGCTGCACACGGATGAAACCCCATGCTTGCACGGGGCGATGAAGGTGGTGGAGCTACCGTCCGTAACGCACGCTTAGCTCGTCTCTTCCGAGCTGTCAGTTACGAACTTGCGTCCTCTTTGGAGCTGGCGTGCTGCATGCGCGACTCTGCGGCCGCGTACCCTCAATGAAACATTTTTTCCGCAAGAATCCAATGGGTGCGATCATACCAGCATTAATGCACCGGATCCCATCATTACTCCGCAGCTAAGCGTGCTTGGGCGAGAGTAGTACTAGCATGGGTGACCTCCTGGGAAGTCCTGGTGTTGCACCCATTTTTCGTTGTTTTTTGCTTTCTTAAAAGCACCGATCCTTCTCGTTTCATTTGCTGTGGTCGTCTGATGAGAACTGACCAGGACGAGGAAAAAGCATCCAAGTCCGACCTTCCGCCCTTGTTCACTCGAAATTTCCGAAATTCTCCAACGGACGCCTCCTGGTCCTGAAAACCACATTAGAGGCCCCATTTGCTGCAACACACGGACGAAAGCCCATGCCTGCGCGGGGCGATGAAGGGGGTCGAGCGACCGTCCGTAACGCACTCTTAGCTCGCAGCTTCCGAGCTGTAAGTTGCGAACTTGCGACCTCTTTAGATTTCGCGCACTGTATGTGCGAGTCGGCAGCCGTGTGCGCTCCATAAAAAAATTGTTCCGCAAATATGCAATGGGGGCGATCAGACCTGCACCAATGCACCGGATCCCATCAGAACTCCGCAGTTAAGCGTGCTTGGGCGAGAGTAGTACTAGGATGGGTGACCTCCTGGAAAGTCCTCGTGTTGCACCCCTTTTTCGTTGTTTTTTACTTTCTTAAAAGCACCGATCCTTCTCATTTCATTTGCTGTGGTCGTCGGATGAGAACTGACCAGGACGAGGAAAAAGCATCCAAGTCCGACCTTCCGCCCTTGTTCACCCGAAATTTCTGAAATTCCCCTATGGACGCCTCCTGGCCTTGAAAACCACAATAGAAGCCCTATTTTACTGCAACACACGGACGAAAGCCCATGCTTGCACGGGGCGATGAAGAGGGTCGAGCTACTGTCCGTAACGCACTCTTAGCTCGCCGCTTCCGAGCTGTCAGTTGCGAACTTGCGACCTCTTTAGATTTGGCGCGCTGTATGTGCGACTCGGCAGCCGCGTACGCTCCATAAAAGATTTGTTCCGCAAAATTCCAATGGGTGCGATCAAACCAGCACCAATGCACCGGATCCCATCAGAACTCCGCAGTTAAGCGTGCTTGGGCGAGAGTGGTACTAGGATGGGTGACCTCCAAGGAAGTCCTCGTCTTGCACCCATTTTTCGTTTTTTTTTTCTTTTTTAAAAGCACCGATCCTTCTCGTTTCATTTGCCGTGGCCGTCGGATGAGACCTGACCTGGACGAGGAAAAAGCTGGCGTGCGATATGCGCGACTTAGCGGCTGCGTACACTCAATGAAACATTTGTTCCGCAAGGATCCAGCGGGTGCGATCATGCCAGCACTAATGCATCGGATCCCATCAGTACTCCGCAGTTAAGCGTGCTTGGGCGACAGCAGTACTAGGATGGGCGACCTCCTGGGAAGCACCTGTGTTGCACCCCTTTTTCGATGTTTTTTGCTTTCTTAAAAGCATCGGTCTTTCTCGTTTCATTTGCTGCGGCCGCCGGATGAGAACTGACCAGGACGAGGAAAAAGCATCCAAGTCAGGCCCTCCGCCCATGTTCACTCGAAATTACCGAAATTTCCTTACGGAAGCCTCCTGGCCCTGAAAACCACATCAGAGGCCCTTTTTTGCTGCAACACACGGATGAAACCCCATGCTTGCACGGGGCGATGAAGGTGATCGAGCTGCCGTCCATAACGCACGCTAAGCTCGCCTCTTCCGAGCTGTCAATTACGAACTTGCGCCCTCTTTGGAGCTTGCGTGCTGTATGCGCGACTCTGCGGCCGCGTACCCTCAATGAAACATTTGTTCCGTAAGAATCCAATGAGTGCGATCGTACCAGCCCTAATGCACCGGATCCCATCAGAACTCCGCAGTTCAGCGTGCTTGGGCGAGAGTAGTACTAGGATGGGTGACCTCCTGGGAAGTCCTCGTGTTGCATCCCTTTCTCGTCGTTTTTTCTTTCTAAAAAGCACCGATCTTTCTCGTTTCATTTGCTGTTGCCTTCGAATGAGAACTGGCCAGGGCAAGGAAAAAGAATCCAAATCAGGCCCTCCGCCCATGTGCACTCGAAATGACCGAAATTCCCCTACGGAAGCCTCCTGGTCCTGAAAACCACATCAGAGGCCCTTTTTCACTGCAACACACGGACGAAACCCCATGCATGCACGGGGCGGTGAATGTGGTCAAGCTACGTCCGTAAGCTACGCTTAGCTCGCCCCTTCCGAGCTGCCAGTTACGAACTTGCGATCTCTTTGGAGCTGGCGTGCTGTATGCCCAACTCAACGGCCGCTCACCCTCAATGAAACATTTGTTCCGCAAGAATCCAATGGGTGCGATCATACCAGCACTAATGCACCGGATCCCATCAGAACTCGCAGTTAAGCGTGCTTGGGCGAGAGTAGTACTAGGATGGGTGACTTCATAGGGAAGTCCTCGTATTGCACCCCTTTTTTGTATATTTTTCTTCCTTTAAAAGCACCGATCTTTCTCGTTTCATTTGCTGTGGCCGTCGGATGAGAACTGACCAGGACGAGGAAGAAGCATCCAAATCAGGCCTTCCGCCCATGTTCGCTCGAAATTACCGAAATTCCCCTACGGACGCCTCCTGGTCCTGAAAACCACATGAGAACCCTTTTTCACTGCAACACACGGACGAAACCCCATGCATGCACGGGGCGGTGAATGTGGTCAAGCTACCGTCCGTTACGCACGCTTAGCTCGCCTCTTCCGAGCTGTCAGTTACGAACTTGCGAGTTCTTTGGAGCTGGCGTGCTGCATGCGCGACTCTGCGGCCGCGTACCCTGAATGAAACATTTTTTCCGCAAGAATCCAATGGGTGCGATCATACCAGCACTAATGCACCGGATCCCATCAGAACTCCGCAGTTAAGCGTGCTTGGGCGAGAGTAGTAGTAGGATGGTTGACCTCCTGGGAAGCGCTCGGGTTGCACCCCTTTTTCGTTTTTTTCCTTTTTTAAAAACACAGATCCTTTTCATTTCATTTGTTGTGGGGGTCGGAGGAGACCTCGCCAGGACGAGGAAAAAGCATCCAAATCAGGCCTTTCGTCCATGTTCAGTCGAAATGACCAAAATTCCCCTATGGACGACTCTTGGCCCTGAAAGCCACTTCAGAGGCCCTTTTTTACAGCGACACAGGGACGAAACCCCACGCTGGCAAGGGGCAATGAAGATGGTCAAGCTACCATCCGTAACGCACGTATAGTTCGCCGCTTCCGAGCTGTCAGTTACGAACTTGCGACCTCTTTAGATTTGGGGCGCTGCATGCGTGACTCGGCAGCCGCGCGGACTCAATGAAACATTTGATCCGCAAGAATCCAATGGGGGCGATCATAGCAGCACTAATGCACCGGATACCATCAGAACTCCGCAGTTAAGCGTGCTTGGGCGAGAGTAGTACTAGGGTGGGTGACCTCCGGGGAAGTCCTCGTGTTGCACCCCTTTTTCGTTTTTTTTTGCTTTCTTAAAGGCACCGATACTTCTCGTTTCATTTGCTATGGTCGTCGGATGAGAACTGTCCAGGACGAGGAAAAAGCATCCAAGTCCGACCTTCCGCCCTTGTTCACTCGAAATTTCCGAAATTCCCCAACGGACGCCTCCTGGCCCTGAAAACCACTTGAGAGGCCCCATTTTACTGCAACACACGAACGAAAGCCCATGCTTGCACGGGGCCATGGAGGGGGTCGAGCTACCGTCCGTAACGCACGCTTAGCTCGCCTGTTCCGAGCTGTCAGTTATGAACTTCCGACCTCTTTGGAGTTGGCGTGCTGTATGCGCGACTCTACGGCCTCGTACCCTCAATGAAACATTTGTTTCGAAAGAATCCAATGGGTTCGACCTTACTAGCACTAATGCACCGGATCCCATCAGAACTCCGCAGTTAAGCGTGCTTGGGCGAGAGTAGTACTAGGATGGGTGACCTCCTGGGAAGTCCTCGTGTTGCACCCTTTTTCGTCGTTTCTTTCTTTCTAAAAAGCACCGATCTTTCTCGTTTCATTTGCTGTTGCCTTCGGATGAGAACTGACCAGGACGAGGAAAAAGAATCCAAATCAGGCCCTCCGCCCATGTTCACTCGAAATGACCGAAATTCCCCTACGGACGCCTCCTGGTCCTGAAAACCACATCAAAGGCCCTTTTTCACTGCAACACACGGACGAAACCCCATGCATGCACGGGGCGGTGAATGTGGTCAAGCTACCGTCCGTAACGCACGCTTAGCTCGCCTCTTCCGAGCTGTCAGTTACGAACTTGCGACCTCTTTGGAGCTGGCGTGCTGTATGCGCGACTCTGCGGCCGCGTACCCTCAATGAAACATTTGTTCCGCAAGATCCAATGGGTGCGATCATACCAGCACTAATGCACCGAATCCCATCAGAACTCCGCAGTTAAGCGTGCTTGGGCGAGAGTAGTACTGGGATGGGTGACCTCCTGGGAAGTCCTCGTGTTGCACCCCTTTTTCGTCGTTTTTTCTTTCTAAAAAGCACCGATCTTTCTCGTTTTATTTGCTGTTGCCTTCGGATGAGAACTGACCAGGACGAGGAAAAAGAATCCGAATCAGGCCTTCCGCTCATGTTCACTCGAAATGACCGAAATTCCCCTACGGACGCCTCCTGGTCCTGAAAACCACATCAGAGGCCCTTTTTCGCTGCAACACATGGACGAAACCCCATGCATGCACGGGTCGGTGAATGTGTTCAAGCTACCGTCCGTACCGCACGCTTAACTCGCCTCTTCCGAGCTGTCAGTTACGAACTTGCGGCCTCTTTGGAGCTGGCGTGCTGTATGCGCGACTCTGCGGCCGCGTACCCTCAATGAAACAATTGTATCGCAAGAATCCAATGGGTGCGATCACACCACCGCTAATACACCGGATCCCATCAGAACTCCGCAGTTAAGCGTGCTTGGGCGAGAGTAGTATTAGGATGGGTGACCTCCTGGGAAGCCCTTGTGTTGCACCCCTTTTTCGTTACCTTTTACTTTCTTAAAAGCACCGATCCTTTTCGTTTCATTAGCAGCGGCCGTTTGATGAGAACTGACCAGGACGAGGAAAAAGCATCCAAGTCCGACCTTCCGCCCTTGTTCACTCGAAATTTCCGAAATTCTCCAACGGACGCCTCCAGGCCCTGAAAACCACATTAAAGGCCCCATTTGCTGCAACACACGGACGAAAGCCCATGACTGCACGGGGCGATGAAGGGGGTCGAGCGACCGTCCGTAACGTACTCTTAGCTCGCCGCTTCCGAGCTGTAAGTTGCGAACTTGCGACCTCTTTAGATTTGGCGCACTGTATGTGCGACTCGGCAGCCGCGTGCGCTCTATAAAAAATTTGTTCCGCAAATATCCAAAGGGGGCGATTAGACCTGCACCAATGCACCGGATCCCATCAGAACTCCGCGGTTAAGCGTGCTTGGGCGAGAGTAGTACTAGGATGGGTGACCTCCTGGGAAGTCCTCGTGTTGCAACCCTTGTTCGTTTTTTTTCTTTTTTAACAGCACCAATCCTTCTCGTTTCATTTGGTGTGGGCGTTGGATGAGACCTGACCAGGATGAGGAAAAAGCCATCCAGATCAGGCCTTTCGGCCATGTTCAGTCGAAATGACAAAAATTCCCCTACAGACGACTCTTGGCCCTGAAAACCACTTCAGAGGCCCTTTTTTACAGCAACACAAGGACGAAACCCCACGCTGGCAAGGGGCGATGAAGGTGGTCGAGCTAGCATCCGTAACGCACGCCTAGCTCGCCGCTTCCAACCTGTAAGTTACGAACTTGCGACCTCTTTAGAGCCGGCGGGCATTAAACGCGACTCAGCGGCCGCGTACACTCAACGAAACATTTGTTCCGCAAGAATCCAATGGCTGCGATCATACCAGCAATAATGCAGCGGATCCCATCAGAACTACGCAGTTAAGCGTGCTTGCGCAAGAGTAGTAGTAGGATGGGTGGCCTCCTGGGAAGCGCTCGTGTTGCACCCCTTTTTCATTTTTTTCCTTTTTTAAAAACACAGATCCTTTTCATTTCATTTGCTGTGGGGGTCGGAGGAGACCTCGCCAGGACGAGGAAAAAGCATCCAAATCAGGCCCTTCGTCCATGTTCAGCCGAAATGACCAAAATTCCCCTACGGACGGCCCTTGGCCCTGAAAACCACTTCAGAGGCCCTTTTTTTACAGCAACACAGGGACGAAACCCCACGCTGGCAAGGGGCGATGAAGGCGGTCGAGCTACCATCCGTAACGCACGTATAGCTCGCCGCTTCCGAGCTGTGAGTTACGAACTTTCGACCTCTTTAGATTTGGGGCGTTGCATGCGCGACTCGGCAGCCGCGTGGACTCAATGAAACATTTGTTCCGCAAGAATCCAATGGGGGCGATCATAGCAGCACTAATGCACCGGATCCCATCAGAACTCCGCAGTTAAGCGTGCTTAGGCGAGAGTAGTACTAGGGTGGGTGACCTCCTGGGAAATCCTCGTGTTGCACCCCTTTTTCGTTGTTTTTTACTTTCTTAAAAGCACTGATACATCTCGTTTCTTTTGCTGTGATCGTCAGATGAGAACTGTCCAGGACGAGGAAAAAGCATCCAAGTCCGACCTTCCGCCCTTGTTCACTCGAAATTTCCGAAATTCCCCAATGGACGCCTCCTGGCCCTGAAAACCACTTGAGAGGCCCCATTTTACTGCAACATACGAACGAAAGCCCATGCTTGCACGGGGCGATGGAGGGGGTCGAGCTACCGTCCGTAACGCACGCTTAGCTCGCCTGTTCCGAGCTGTCAGTTACGAACTTGCGACCTCTTTAGATTTGGGGCGCTGCATGCGCGACTCGACAGCCGCGTGGACTCAATAAAACGTTTGTTCCGCAAGAATCCAAGGGGTGCGATCCTACCAGCACTAATGCACCGGATCCCATCAGAACTCCGCAGTTAAGCGTGCTTGGGCGAGAGTAGTACCAGGATGGGTGACCTCCTCGGAAGTCCTCGTGTTGCACCCCTTTTCCGTCGTTTTTTCTATCTAAAAAGCACCGACCTTTCTCGTTTCATTTGCTGTTGCCTTCAGATGAGAACTGACCAGGATGAGGAAAAAGAATCCAAATCAGGCCCTCCGCCCATGTTCGCTCGAAATGACCGAAATTCCCCTACGGACGCCTCCTGGTCCGAAAAACCACATCAGAGGCCCTTTTTCACTGCAACACACGGACGAAACCCCATGCATGCACGGGGCGGTGAATGTGGCCAAGCTATCGTCCGTCACGCACGCTTAGCTCGCTTATTTCGAGCTGTCAGTTACGAACTTGCGACCTCTTTGGAGCTGGCGTGCTGTATGCGCGACTCTGCGGCCGCGTTCCCTCAATGAAACATTTGCTCCGCAAGAATCCAATGGGTGCGATCATACCAGTAGTAATGCAGCGGATCCCATCAGAACTCCGCAGTTAAGCGTGCTTGGGCAAGAGTTGTTGTAGGATGGGTGACCTCCTGGGAAGCGCTCGTGTTGCACCCCTTTTTCGTTTTTTTCCATTTTTAAAAACACTGATTCTTCTCGTTTCATTTGCTGTGGGCGTCGGATAAGACCTAGCCAGGACAAGGAAAAAGCATCCAAATCAGGCCTTTCGTCCTTGTTCAGTCGAAATGACCAAAATTCCCCTACCGATGACTCTTGGGCCTAAAAACCACTTCAGAGGCCCTTTTTTACAGCAACACAAGAACGAAACCCCACGCTGGCAAGGGGCGATGAAGGGGGTCGAGCTACCGTCCGTAACGCACGCTTAGCTCGCCTCTTCCGAGCTGTCAGTTACGAACTTGCGACCTCTTTGGAGCTGGCGTGCTGTATGCGCAACTCTGCGGCCGCATACGCTCGATAAAAGATTTGTTCCGCAAAAATCCAATGGGTGCGATCAAACTAGCACCAATGCACCGGATCCCATCGGAACTCCGCAGTTAAGCGTCCTTGGGCGAGAGCAGCGGTAGGATAGGTGACCTCGTGGGAAGTCCTCGTGTTGCAACCCTTGTTCGTTTTTCTTTCTTTTTTAAAATCACCGATCCTTCTCGTTTCATTTGCTGTGGGCATTGGATGGGACCTGACCACGATGAGGAAAAAGCCATCCAAATCAGGCCTTTCGGCCATGTTCAGCCGAAATGGCCAAAATTCCCCTACAGACGACTCTTGGCCCTGAAAACCACTTCAGAGGCCCTTTTTTACGGCAACACAAGGACGAAACCCCACGCTGGCAAGGGGTGATGAAGGTGGTCGAGCTACCATCCGTAACGCACGCCTAGCTCGTCGCTTCCGACCTGTAAGTTACGAACTTGCGACCTCTTTAGAGCCGGCGTGCATTAAGCGCGACTCAGCGGCCACGTACATTTGTTCCGCAAGAATCCAATGGCGGCGATCATGCCAGCACTAATGCAGCAGATCCCATCAGAACTTCGCAGTTAAGCGTGCTTGGGCGAGAGTAGTACTAGGATGGGTGACCTCCTGGGAAGTCCTCGTGTTGCACCCATTTTTCGTCGTTTTTTCTTTCTAAAAAGCACCGATCTTTCTCGTTTCATTTGCTCTTGCCTTCGGATGAGAACTGACCAGGACGAGGAAAAAGAATCCAAATCAGGCCCTCCGCCCATGTTCACTCGAAATGACCGAAATTCCCCTACGGACGCCTCCTGGTCCTGAAAACCACAGCAGCGGCCCTTTTTCGCTGCAACACACGGACGAAACCCCATGCATGCACGGGGCGGTGAATGTGGTCAAGCTACCGTCCGTACCGCACGCTTAGCTCGCCTCTTCCGAGCTGTCAGTTACGAACTTGCGACCTCTTTGGAGCTGGCGTGCTGTACGCGCGACTCTGCGGCCGCGTACCCTCAATGAAACATTTGTTCCGCAAGAATTCGATGGGTGCGATCATACCAACACTAATGCACCGGATCCCATCAGAACTCCGCAGTTAAGCGTGCTTGGGCGAGAGTAGTGCTAGGATGGGTGACCTCCTAGGAAGTCCTCGTGTTGCACCCCTTTTTCGTCGTTTTTTCTATCTAAAAAGCACCGACCTTTCTCGTTTCATTTGCTGTGGGCGTTGGATGGGACCTGACCACGATGAGGAAAAAGGCATCCAAATCAGGCCTTTCGGCCATGTTCAGCCGAAATGGCCGAAATTCCCCTACAGACGACTCTTGGCCCTGAAAACCACTTCAGAGGCCCTTTTTTACGGCAACACAAGGACGAAACCCCAAGCTGGCACGGGGTGATGAAGGTGGTCGAGCGACAATCCGTAACGCACGCCTAGCTCGCCGCTTCCGACCTGTAAGTTATGAACTTGCGACCTCTTTAGAGCCGGCGTGCATTAAGTGCGACTCAGCGGCCACGTACATTTGTTCCGCAAGAATCCAATGGCGGCGATCATGCCAGCACAAATGCAGCGGATCCCATCAGAACTTCGCAGTTAAGCGTGCTTGGGCAAGAGTAGTAGTAGGATGGGTGACCTGCTGGGAAGCGCTCGTGTTGCACCCCTTCTTCGTTTTTTTCTTTTTTTAAAAACACTGATTCTTTTCATTTCATTTGCTGTGGGGGCCGGAGGAGACCTCGCCAGGACGAGGAAAAAGCATCCAAATCAGGCCTTTCGTCCATGCTCAGTCGAAATGACCAAAATTCCCCTACGGACGGCTCTTGGCCCTGAAAACCACTTCAGAGGCCCTTTTTTACAGCAACACAGGGACGAAACCCCACGCTGGCTAGGGGCGATGAAGGTGGTCGAGCTATCATCCGTTACGCACGCATAGCTCGCTGCTTCCGAGCTGTCAGTTACGAACTTGCGACCTCTTTAGATTTGGTGCGCTGCATGCGCGACTCGGCAGCCGCGTGGACTCAATGAAACATTTGTTTCGCATGAATCCAATGGGGGCGATCATAGCAGCACCAATGCGCCGGATCCCATCAGAACTCCGCAGTTAAGCGTGCTTGGGCGTGAGTAGTACTAGGGTGGGTGACCTCCTGGGAAGTCCTCGTGTTGCACCCTATTTTCGTTGTTTTTTGTTTTCTTAAAAGCACCGATCCTCCTCGTTTCATTTGCTGTGGTCGTCGAATGAGAACTGACTAGGACGAGGAAAAAGCATCCGAGTCCGACCGTCCGCCCTTGTTCACTCGAAATTTCCGAAATTCCCCAACGGACGCCTCCTGGCCCTGAAAACCACTTGAGAGGCCCCATTTTACTGTGAGACACGGACGAAAGCCCATGCTTGCACGGGGCGATGGAGAGGGTCGAGCTACCGTCCCTAACGCACGCTTAGCTCGCCTCTTTCGAGCTGTCAGTTACGAACTTGCGACCTCTTTGGAGCTGGCGTGCTGTATGCGCGACTCTGCGGCTGCGTACCCTCAATGAAACATTTGCTCCGCAGGAATCCAATGGGTGCGATCATACCACCACTAATGCACCGGATCCCATCAGAACTCCGCAGTTAAGCGTGCTTGGGCGAGAGTAGTACTAGGATGGGTGACCTCCGGGGAAGTCCTCGTGTTGCACCCCTCTTTCGTCGTTTTTTCTTTCTAAAAAGCACCGATCTTTCTCGTTTCATTTGCTGTTGCCTTCGGATGAGAACTGACCAGGACGAGGAAAAAGAATCCAAATCAGGCCCTCCGCCCATGTTCACTGGAAAGGACCGAAATTCCCTACGGACGCCTCCTGGTCCTGAGAGCCACATCAGAGGCCCTTTTTCACTGCAACACACGGACGAAACCCCATGCATGCACGGGGCGGTGAATGTGGTCAAGCTATCATCTGTAACGCATGCTTAGCTCGCCTCTTCCGAGCTGTCAGTTACGAACTTGCGACCACTTTGGAGCTGGCGTGCTGTTTGCGCGACTATGCGGCCGCGTACCCTCAATGAAACATTTGTTCCGCAAGATCCCAATGGGTGCGATCATACCAGCACTAATGCACCGGATCCCATCAGAACTCCGCAGTTAAGCGTGCTTGGGCGAGAGTAGTATTAGGATGGGTGACCTCCTGGGAAGTCCTCGTGTTGCACCCCTTTTTCGTCGTTTTTTCTTTCTAAAAAGCACCGATCTTTCTCGTTTTATTTGCTGTTGCCTTCGGATGAGAACTGACCAGGACGAGGAAAAAGAATCCGAATCAGGCCTTTCGCTCATGTTCACTCGAAATGACCGAAATTCCCCTACGGACGCCTCCTGGACCTGAAAACCACATCAGAGGCCCTTTTTTTACTGCAACACACGGATGAAACCCCATGCTTGCATGGGGCGATGAAGGTGGTCGAGCTACCGTCCGTAACGCATGCTTAGCTCGCCTCTTCCGAGCTGTCAGTTATGAATTTGCGACCTCTTTGGAGCTGGCGTGCTGTATGCGCGACTCTGCGGCCGCGTACCCTCAATGAAACATTTGTTTCGCAAGAATCCAATAGGTGCGATCATACCAGCACTAATGCAGCGGATCCCATCAGAACTACGCAGTTGAGCGTGCTTGCGCAAGAGTTGTAGTAGGATGGGTGACCTCCTGGGAAGCGCTCGTGTTGCACCCCTTTTTCGTTTTTTTCCTTTTTTAAAAACACTGATCCTTCTCGTTTAATTTGCTGTGGGCTTCGGATGAGACCTGGCCAGGACGAGGAAAAAGCATCCAAATCAAGCCCTCCGCCCCTGTTCACTCGAAATGACCGAAATTCCCCTACGGACGCCTCCTGGTCCTGAAAACCACATCAGAGGCCCTTTTTCACTGCAACACACGGACGAAACCCCATGCATGCACGGGGCGGTGAACGTAGTCAAGCTACCATCCGTAACGCACGCTTAGCTCGCCTCTTCCGAGCTGTCAGTTACGAACTTGCGACCTCTTTGGAGCTGGCGTGCTGTATGCACGACTCTGCGGCCGCGTTCCCTCAATGAAACATTTGCTCCGCAAGAATCCAAAGGGTGCGATCATACCAGCACTAATGCCCCGGATCCCATCAGAACTCCGCAGTTAAGCGTGCTTGTGCGAGAGTAGTACTAGGATGGGTGTCCTCCAGGGAAGTCCTCGTATTACACCCCTTTTTTGTTGTACTTTTCTTCCTTAAAAAGGACCGATCTTTCTCGTTTCATTTGCTGTGGCCGCCGGATGAGAACTGACCAGGACGAGGAAAAAGCATCCAAATCATTCCTTCCGCCCATGTTCGCTCGAATTACTAAAATTCCCCTACGGACGCCTCCTGGCCCTGAAAACCACATCAGAGGCCCTTTTTTACTGCAACACACGGATGAAACCCCATGCTTGCACGGGGCGGTGAAGGTGGTCGAGCCACCATCCGTAACGCACGCATAGCTCGCCGCTTCCGAGCTGTCTGTTACGAACTTGCGACCTCTTTGGATTTGGGGCGCTGCATGCGCGACTCGGCAGCCGCGTGGACACAATGAAGCATTTGTTCCGCAAGAATCTAATCGGTGCGATCATATCAGCACCAATGCAACGGATCCCATCAGAACTCCGCAGTTAAGCGTGCTTGGGCGAGAGTAGTACTAGGATGGGTGACCTCCTGGGAAGTCCTCGTGTTGCACCCCTTTTTCGTTGTTTTTTACTTTCTCAAAAGCACCGATCCTTCTCGTTTCATTTGTTGTGGTCATCGGATGAGAACTGACCTGGACGAGGAAAAAGAATCCAAGTCCGACCTTCCGCCCTTGTTCACTCGAAATGCCCGAAATCCCCCAACGGACGCCTCCTGGCCTTGAAAACCACTTGAGAGGCCCCATTTTACTGCAACACACGGACGAAAGCCCATGCTTGCACGGGGCGATGGAGGGGTTCGAACTACCGTCCGTAACGCACGCTTAGCTCGCCTCTTCCTAGCTGTCAGTTACGAACTTGCGACCTCTTTGGAGCAGGCGTGCTATATGCGCGACTCTGCGGCCGCGTACCCTCAATGAAACATTTGTTCCGCAAGAATCCAATGGGTGCGATCAAACCAGCACTAATGCACCGGGTCCCATCAGAACTCCGCAGTTAAGCGTGCTTGGGCGAGAGTAGTACTAGGATGGGTGAACACCTAAGAAGTCCTCGTGTTGCACCCCTTTTTCGTTGTTTTTTTTCCCTTAAAAAGCACCGATCTTTCTCGTTCAATTTGCTGTTGCCTTGGGATGAGAACTGACCAGGACGAGGAAAAAAGATCCAAATCAGGCCGTCCGCCCATGTTCACTCGAAATGACCGAAATTCCCCTACGGACACCTCCTGGTCCTGAAAACCGCATCAGAGGCCCTTTTTCACGGCAACACACGGACGAAACACCATGCATGCACGGGGAGGTGAATGTGGTCCAGCTACCGTCCGTAACGCACGCTTAGCTCGCCTCTTCCGAGCTGTTAGTTACGAACTTGCGACCTCTTTGGAGCTGGCGTGCTGTATGCGCGACTCTGCGGCCGCGTTCCCCCAACGAAACATTTGTTCCGCAAGAATCGAATGGGTGCGATCATACCAGCACTAATGCACCGGATCCCATCGGAACTCCGCAGTTAAGCGTGCTTGGGTGAGAGTAGTACTAGGATGGGTGACCTCCTCGGAAGTCCTCGT
This sequence comes from Carnegiea gigantea, assembly GCA_029747015.1. Classification (NCBI taxonomy): domain Eukaryota; kingdom Viridiplantae; phylum Streptophyta; class Magnoliopsida; order Caryophyllales; family Cactaceae; genus Carnegiea; species Carnegiea gigantea. Next base: position 21,378 of record JAKOGI010004271.1, read on the forward strand.
GTTGCACCCCTTTTTTGTCGTTTTTTCCTTCCTTAAAAAGCACCGATCTTTCTCGTTTCATTTGCTGTGGCCGTCGGATGAGAACTGCCCAGGACGAGGAAAAAGCATCCAAATCAGGCCTTCCGCCCATGTTCGCTCGAAATTGCTAAAATTCCACCACGGACGCCTCCTGGCCCTGAAAACCACATCATAGGCCCTTTTTTTACTGCAACACACGGATGAAACCCGATGCTTGCACGAGGCGATGAAGGTGGTCGAGCTACCGTCCGTAAGGCACGCTTAGCTCGCCTCTTCCGAGCTCTCAGTTACGAATTTGCGACCTCTTTGGAGCTGGCGTGCTGTACGCGCGACTCTGGGGCCGCGTGCCCTGAATGAAACATTTGTTCCGCAAGAATCCAATGGGTGCGACCATACCAGCACTAATGCACCGTATCCCATCAGAACTCCGCAGTTAAGCGTGCTTGGGCGAGAGTAGTACTAGGATGGGTGACCTCCTGGGAAGTCCTCGTGTTGCACCCCTTTTTCGTTGCTTTTTACTTTCTTAAAAGCACCGATCCTTCTCGTTTCATTTGCTATGGACGTCTGATGAGAACAGACCAGGACGCGGAAAAAGCATACAAGTCCGACCTTCCGCCCTTGTTCACTCGAAATTTCTGAAATTCCTCAACGGACGCTTCCTGGCCCTGAAAACCACATTAGAGGCCCCATTTTACAGCAACACACGGACGAAAACCCATGCTTGCACGGGGCGATGAAGGGGTCGAGCGACCGTCCGTAACGCGTGCTTGGGATGAGAACTGGCCAGGGCGAGGAAAAAGAATCCAAATCAGGCCCTCCGCCTATGTTCACTGGAAATGACCAAAATTCCCCTACGGACGCCTCCTGGTCCTGAAAACCACATCAGAGACCCCTTTTCACTGCAACACACGGACGAAACCCCATGCATGCACGGGGCGGTGAATGTGGTCAAGCTATCGTCCGTAACGCACGCTTAGCTCGCCTCTTCCGAGCTGTCAGTTACGAACTTGCGACCTCTTTGGAGCTGGCGTGCTGTATGCGGGACTCTGTGGCCGCGTACCCTCAATGAAACATTTGTTGCGCAAGAATCCAATGGGTGCGATCATACTAGCACTAACGCACCGGATCCCATCAGAACTCTGCAGTTAAGCGTGCTTGGGCGAGAGTAGTACTGGGATAGGCGACCTCCTGGGTTGTCCTCGTGTTGCACCCCTTTTTTGTTGTTTTTTTCTTCCTTAAAAAGCACCGATCTTTCTCGTTTCATTTGCGGTGGCCGTCGGATGAGAACTGACCAAGACGAGGGAAAAGCATCCAAATCAGGCCCTCCGCCCATGTTCGCTCGAAATTACCGAAATTCCCCTGCGGACGCCTCCTGGCCCTAAAAACCACATCATAGGCCCTTTTTAACTGCGACACACGGATGAAACCCCATGCTTGCACCGGGCGATGAAGGTGGTCGAGCTACCGTCCGTAACGCGCGCTTAGCTCGCCTCTTCCGAGCTGTCAGTTACGAACTTGCGACCTCTTTGGAGCTGGCGTGTTGTATGCGCGACACTGCGGCCGTGTTCCCTCAATGACACATTTGTTCCGCAAGAATCTAATGGGTGCGATCATACCAGCACTAATGCACCGGATCCCATCAAAACTCCGCAGTTAAGCGTGCTTGGGCGAGAGTAGTACTAGGATGGGTGACTTCCTAGGAAGTCCTCGTGTTGCACCCCTTTTTTGTTGTATTTTTCTTCCTTTAGAAGCACCGATCTTTCTCGTTTCATTTGCTGTGGCCGTCGGATGAAAACTGACCAGGACGGGGAAGAAGCATCCAAATCAGGCCTTCCGCCCATGTTCGCTCGAAATTACCGAAATTCCCCCGCGGACGCCTCCTGGCCCTGAAAACCACATCAAAGGCCCTTTTTTACTGCTGCACACGGATGAAACCCCATGCTTGCACGGGGCGATGAAGGTGGTGGAGCTACCGTCCGTAACGCACGCTTAGCTCGTCTCTTCCGAGCTGTCAGTTACGAACTTGCGTCCTCTTTGGAGCTGGCGTGCTGCATGCGCGACTCTGCGGCCGCGTACCCTCAATGAAACATTTTTTCCGTAAGAATCCAATGGGTGCGATCATACCAGCATTAATGCACCGGATCCCATCATTACTCCGCAGCTAAGCGTGCTTGGGCGAGAGTAGTACTAGCATGGGTGACCTCCTGGGAAGTCCTGGTGTTGCACCCATTTTTCGTTGTTTTTTGCTTTCTTAAAAGCACCGATCCTTCTCGTTTCATTTGCTGTGGTCGTCGGATGAGAACTGACCAGGACGAGGAAAAAGCATCCAAGTCCGACCTTCCGGCCTTGTTCACTCGAAATTTCCGAAATTCCCCTACGGACGCCTCCTGGCCCTGAAAACCACAATAGAGGCCCATTTTACTGGAACCACGGACGAAAGCCCATGCCTGCGCGGGGCGATGAAGGGGGTCGAGCGACCGTCCGTAACGCACTCTTAGCTCGCCGCTTCCGAGCTGTAAGTTGCGAACTTGCGACCTCTTTAGATTTCGCGCACTGTATGTGCGACTCGGCAGCCGCGTGCGCTCCATAAAAAATTTGTTCCGCAAATATGCAATGGGGGCGATCAGACCTGCACCAATGCACCGGATCCCATCAGAACTCCGCAGTTAAGCGTGCTTGGGCGAGAGTAGTGCTAGGATGGGTGACCTCCTGGGAAGTCCCCGTGTTGCACCCCTTTTTCGTTGTTTTTTTCTTTCTTAGAAGCGCCGATCTTTCTCGTTTCATTTGCTGCGGCCAGCGGATAAGAACTGACCAGGACGTGGAAAAAGCATCCAAATCAGGCCATCCCCCTATGTTCAGTTGAAATTACCGAAATTCCCCTACGGGCGCCTCGTGGCCCTGAAAAACACATCAGAAGCCCCTTTTTAGTGCAACGCACGGACGAAACCCCATGCATGCACGGGGCGATGAAGGTGGTCGAGCTACCGTCCGTAACGCACGCTTAGCTCGCCTCTTCCGAGCTGTCAGTTGCGAACTTGCGACCTCTTTGGAGCTGGCGTGCTGTATGCGCGACTCTGCGACCGCGTACCCTCAATGAAACATTTGTTCCGCAAGAATCCAATGGGTGCGTTCATACCAGCACTAATGCACCGGATCCCATCAGAACTCCGCAGTTAAGCGTGCTTGGGCGAGAGTGGTACTAGGATGGGTGACCTCCAAGGAAGTCCTCGTCTTGCACCCATTTTTCGTTTTTTTTTTCTTTTTTAAAAGCACCGATCCTTCTCGTTTCATTTGCCGTGGCCGTCGGATGAGACCTGACCTGGACGAGGAAAAAGCTGGCGTGCGATATGCGCGACTTAGCGGCTGCGTACACTCAATGAAACATTTGTTCCGCAAGGATCCAGCGGGTGCGATCATGCCAGCACTAATGCATCGGATCCCATCAGTACTCCGCAGTTAAGCGTGCTTGGGCGACAGCAGTACTAGGATGGGCGACCTCCTGGGAAGCACCTGTGTTGCACCCCTTTTTCGATGTTTTTTGCTTTCTTAAAAGCATCGGTCTTTCTCGTTTCATTTGCTGCGGCCGCCGGATGAGAACTGACCAGGACGAGGAAAAAGCATCCAAGTCAGGCCCTCCGCCCATGTTCACTCGAAATTACCGAAATTTCCTTACGGAAGCCTCCTGGCCCTGAAAACCACATCAGAGGCCCTTTTTTGCTGCAACACACGGATGAAACCCCATGCTTGCACGGGGCGATGAAGGTGGTCGAGCTACCGTCTGTAACGCACGCTTAGCTCGCCTCTTCCGAGCTGTGAGTTACGAACTTGCGCCCTCTTTGGAGCTGGCGTGCTGTATGCGCGACTCTGCGGCCGCGTACCCTCAATGAAACATTTGTTCCGTAAGAATCCAATGAGTGCGATCGTACCAGCCCTAATGCACCGGATCCCATCAGAACTCCGCAGTTAAGCGTGCTTGGGCGAGAGTAGTACTAGGATGGGTGACCTCCTGGGAAGTCCTCGTGTTGCATCCCTTTTTCGTCGTTTTTTCTTTCTAAAAAGCACCGATCTTTCTCGTTTCATTTGCTGTTGCCTTCGAATGAGAACTGGCCAGGGCAAGGAAAAAGAATCCAAATCAGGCCCTCCGCCCATGTGCACTCGAAATGACCGAAATTCCCCTACGGACGCCTCCTGGTCCTGAAAACCACATCAGAGGCCCTTTTTCACTGCAACACACGGACGAAACCCCATGCATGCACGGGGCGGTGAATGTGGTCAAGCTACCGTCCGTAACGCACGCTTAGCTCGCCTCTTCCGAGCTGTCAGTTACGAACTTGCGACCTCTTTGTAGCTGGCGTGCTGTATGCGCGACACTGCGGCCGCGTTCCCTCAATGAAACATTCGGTCCGCAAGAATCCAATGGGTGCGATCATACCAGCACTAATGCACCGGATCCCATCAGAACTCTGCAGTTAAGCGTGCTTGGGCGAGAGTAGTACTAGGATGGGTGACTTCCTAGGAAGTCCTCGTGTTGCACCCCTTTTTTGTTATATTTTTCTTCCTTTAAAAGCACCGATCTTTCTCGTTTCATTTGCTGTGGCCGTCGGATGAGAACTGGCCAGGACGAGGAAGAAGCATCCAAATCAGGCCTTCCGCCCATGTTCGCTCGAAATTACCGAAATTCCCCTACGGACGCCTCCTGGTCCTGAAAACCACATGAGAACCCTTTTTCACTGCAACACACGGACGAAACCCCATGCATGCACGGGGCGGTGAATGTGGTCAAGCTACCGTCCGTTACGCACGCTTAGCTCGCCTCTTCCGAGCTGTCAGTTACGAACTTGCGAGTTCTTTGGAGCTGGCGTGCTGCATGCGCGACTCTGCGGCCGCGTACCCTGAATGAAACATTTTTTCCGCAAGAATCCAATGGGTGCGATCATACCAGCACTAATGCACCGGATCCCATCAGAACTCCGCAGTTAAGCGTGCTTGGGCGAGAGTAGTAGTAGGATGGTTGACCTCCTGGGAAGCGCTCGGGTTGCACCCCTTTTTCGTTTTTTTCCTTTTTTAAAAACACAGATCCTTTTCATTTCATTTGTTGTGGGGGTCGGAGGAGACCTCGCCAGGACGAGGAAAAAGCATCCAAATCAGGCCTTTCGTCCATGTTCAGTCGAAATGACCAAAATTCCCCTATGGACGACTCTTGGCCCTGAAAGCCACTTCAGAGGCCCTTTTTTACAGCGACACAGGGACGAAACCCCACGCTGGCAAGGGGCAATGAAGATGGTCAAGCTACCATCCGTAACGCACGTATAGTTCGCCGCTTCCGAGCTGTCAGTTACGAACTTGCGACCTCTTTAGATTTGGGGCGCTGCATGCGTGACTCGGCAGCCGCGCGGACTCAATGAAACATTTGATCCGCAAGAATCCAATGGGGGCGATCATAGCAGCACTAATGCACCGGATACCATCAGAACTCCGCAGTTAAGCGTGCTTGGGCGAGAGTAGTACTAGGGTGGGTGACCTCCGGGGAAGTCCTCGTGTTGCACCCCTTTTTCGTTTTTTTTTGCTTTCTTAAAGGCACCGATACTTCTCGTTTCATTTGCTATGGTCGTCGGATGAGAACTGTCCAGGACGAGGAAAAAGCATCCAAGTCCGACCTTCCGCCCTTGTTCACTCGAAATTTCTGAAATTCCCCAACGGACGCCTCCTGTCCCTGAAAACCACTTGAGATGCCCCATTTTACTGCAACACACGAACGAAAGCCCATGCTTGCACGGGGCGATGGAGGGGGTCGAGCTACCGTCCGTAACGCACGCTTAGCTCGCCTGTTCCGAGCTGTCAGTTATGAACTTCCGACCTCTTTGGAGTTGGCGTGCTGTATGCGCGACTCTACGGCCTCGTACCCTCAATGAAACATTTGTTTCGAAAGAATCCAATGGGTTCGACCTTACTAGCACTAATGCACCGGATCCCATCAGAACTCCGCAGTTAAGCGTGCTTGGGCGAGAGTAGTACTAGGATGGGTGACCTCCTGGGAAGTCCTCGTGTTGCACCCGTTTTTCGCCGTTTTTTCTTTCTAAAAAGCACCGATCTTTCTCGTTTCATTTGCTATTGCCTTCGGATGAGAACTGACCAGGACGAGGAAAAAGAATCCAAATCAGGCCCTCCGCCCATGTTCACTCGAAATGACCGAAATTCCCCTACGGACGCCTCCTGGTCCTGAAAACCACATCAGAGTCACTTTTTCACTGCAACACACGGACGAAACCCCATGCATGCACGGGGCGGTGAATGTGGTCAAGCTACCGTCCGTTACGCACGCTTAGCTCGCCTCTTCCGAGCTGTCAGTTACGAACTTGCGAGTTCTTTGGAGCTGGCGTGCTGCATGCGCGACTCTGCGGCCGCGTACCCTGAATGAAACATTTTTTCCGCAAGAATCCAATGGGTGCGATCATACCAGCACTAATGCACCGGATCCCATCAGAACTCCGCAGTTAAGCGTGCTTGGGCGAGAGTGGTACCAGGATGGGTGACCTCCTGGGAAGTCCTCGTGTTGCACCCCTTTTTCGTCGTTTTTTCTTTCTAAAAAGCACCGATCTTTCTCGTTTTATTTGCTGTTGCCTTCGGATGAGAACTGACCAGGACGAGGAAAAAGAATCCGAATCAGGCCTTCCGCTCATGTTCACTCGAAATGACCGAAATTCCCCTACGGACGCCTCGTGGTCCTGAAAACCACATCAGAGGCCCTTTTTCGCTGCAACACATGGACGAAACCCCATGCATGCACGGGTCGGTGAATGTGTTCAAGCTACCATCCGTACCGCACGCTTAACTCGCCTCTTTCGAGCTGTCAGTTACGAACTTGCGGCCTCTTTGGAGCTGGCGTGCTGTATGCGCGACTCTGCGGCCGCGTACCCTCAATAAAAAATTGTATCGCAAGAATCCAATGGGTGCGATCACACCACCGCTAATACACCGGATCCCATCAGAACTCCGCAGTTAAGCGTGCTTGGGCGAGAGTAGTATTAGGATGGGTGACCTCCTGGGAAGCCCTTGTGTTGCACCCTTTTTCGTTACTTTTTACTTTCTTAAAAGCACCGATCCTTTTCGTTTCATTAGCTGTGGCCGTCTGATGAGAACTGACCAGGACGAGGAAAAAGCATCCAAGTCCGACCTTCCGCCCTTGTTCACTCGAAATTTCCGAAATTCTCCAACGGACGCCTCCAGGCCCTGAAAACCACATTAAAGGCCCCATTTGCTGCAACACACGGACGAAAGCCCATGACTGCACGGGGCGATGAAGGGGGTCGAGCGACCGTCCGTAACGTACTCTTAGCTCGCCGCTTCCGAGCTGTAAGTTGCGAACTTGCGACCTCTTTAGATTTGGCGCACTGTATGTGCGACTCGGCAGCCGCGTACGCTCTAGAAAGAATTTGTTCCGCAAAAATCCCATGGGTGCGATCAAACCTGCACAATTGCACCGGATCCTATCAGAACTCCGCGGTTAAGCGTGCTTGGGCAGGAGTAGGACTAGGATGGGTGACCTACTGGGAAGTCCTCGTGTTGCAACCCTTGTTCGTTTTTTTTTCATTTTTAAAAGCATCGATCTTTCTCGTTTCATTTGCTGTGGGCGTTGGATAAGACCTGACCAGGATGAGGAAAAAGGCATCCAAATCAGGCCTTTCGGCCATATTCGGTCGAAATAACGAAAATTCCCCTACAGACGACTCTTGGCCCTGAATACCACTTCAGAGGCCCTTTCTTACAGCAACACAAGGACGAAACCCCACGCTGGCAAGGGGCGATGAAGGTGGTCGAGCTACCCTCTGTAACGCACGCCTAGCTCGCCGCTTCCGACCTGTAAGTTACGAACTTGCGACCTCTTTAGAGCCGGCGTGCATTAAGCGCGACTCAGCGGCCGCGAACACTCAATGAAACATTTGTTACGCAAGAATCCAATGGCGGCGATCATGCCAGCACTAATGCAGCGGATCCGATCAGAACTTCGCAGTTAAGCGTGCTTGGGCAAGAGTAGTAGTAGGATGGGTGACCTCCTAGGAAGCGCTCGTGTTGCACCCCTTTTTCGTTTTTTTTCCTTTTTTAAAAACACAGATCCTTTTCATTTCATTTGCTGTGGGGGTCGGAGGAGACCTCGCCAGGACGAGGAAAAAGCATCCAAATCAGGCCTTTCGTCCATGTTCAGTCGAAATGACCAAAATTCCCTTATGGACGGCTCTTGGCCCTGAAAACCACTTCAGAGGCCCTTTTTTACAGCAACACAGGGACGAAACCCCACGCTGGCAAGGGGCGATGAAGGTGGTCGAGCTACCATCCGTAACGCACGTATAGCTCGCCGCTTCCGAGCTGTCACTTACGAACTTGCGACCTCTTTAGATTTGGGGCGTTGCATGCACGACTCGGCAGCCGCGTGGACTCAATGAAACATTTGTTCCGCAAGAATCCAATGGGGGTGATCATAGCAGCACTAATGCACCGGATCCCATCAGAACGCCGCAGTTAAGGGTGCTTGGGCGGGAGTAGTACTA
>JAKOGI010004272.1:5000-10000 GCA_029747015.1 Carnegiea gigantea
GCCGCTTGTCCTGAACGCTGGCCGCAGCCTGTGAACGCTGGCCGCTTGTCCTGAACGCTGGCCGCAGCCTGTGAACGCTGGCCGCTTGTCGTGAACGCTGGCCGCAGGCTGTGAACGCTGGCCGCTTGTCCTGAACGCTGGCCGCAGCCTGTGAACGCTGACCGCAGGTACTGAACGCTGGCCGCAGCCTGTGAACGCTGGCCGCAGGCTGTGAACGCTGGCCGCAGCCCTGTGAACGCGGGCCGCTTGTCCTGAACGCTGGCCGCAGCCTGTGAACGCTGGCCGCAGGCTGTGAACGCTGGACGCTTGTCCTGAACGCTGGCCGCAGCCTGTGAACGCTGGCCGCAGCCTGTGAACGCTGGCCGCTTGTCCTGAACGCCGGCCGCAGCCTGTGAACGCTGGCCGCTTGTCCTGAACGCTGGCCGCAGCCTGTGGACGCTGGCCGCTTGTCCTGAACGCTGGCCGCAGCCTGTGAACGCTGGCCGCAGGCTGTGAACGCTGGGCGCTTGTCCTGAACGCTGGCCGCAGGCTGTGAACGCTGGCCGCTTGTCCTGAACGCTGGCCGCAGCCTTTGAACGCTGGCCGCTTGTCCTGAACGCTGGCCGCAGCCTGTGAACGCTGGCCGCAGGCTGTGAACGCTGGCCGCTTGTCCTGAACGCTGGCCGCTTGTCCTGAACGCTGGCAGCAGGCTGTGAACGCTGGCCGCTTGTCCTGAACGCTGGCCGCAGCCTGTGAACGCTGGCCGCAGGCTGTGAACGCTGGCCGCTTGTCCTGAACGATGGCCGCTTGTCCTGAACGCTGGCCGCAGGCTGTGAACGCTGGCCGCTTGTCCTGAACGCTGGCCGCTTGTCCTGAACGCTGGACGCAGCCTGTGAACGCTGGCCGCTTGTCCTGAACGCTGGCCGCAGCCTGTGAACGCTGGCCGCAGGCTGTGAACGCTGGCCGGTTGTCCTGAACGCTGGCCGCAGGCTGTGAACGCTGGCCGCTTGTCCTGAACGCTGGCCGCAGCCTGTGAACGCTGGCCGCTTGTCCTGAACGCTGGCCGCAGCCTGTAAACGCTGGCCGCAGGCTGTGAACGCTGGCCGCTTGTCCTGAACGCTGGCCGCAGCCTGTGAGCGCTGGCCGCAGGCCGGGGAACGCGGGCCGCTTGTCCTGAACGCTGGCCGCAGCCTGTGAACGCTGGCCGCAGCTTGTGAACGCTGGCCGCTTGTCCTGAACGCTGGCCGCAGCCTGTGAACGCTGGCCGCTTGTCCTGAACGCCGGGCGCAGCCTGTGAACGCTGGCCGCTTGTCCTGAACGCTGGCCGCAGCCTGTGAACGCTGGCCGCAGGCTGTGAACGCTGGCCGCCTGTCCTGAACGCTGGCCGCAGCCTGTGAACGCTGGCCGCTTGTCCTGAAAGCTGGCCGCAGCCTGTGAACGCTGGCCGCTGTCCTGTGAACGCTGGCCGCTGGCCTGTGAACGCTGGCCGCAGGCCGTGACCTGTCCCAGCTGAGTATGAAAATCGGCACGGTTGATGTCCACTCCGGGCACGGCCACCAAACCTCCTGAAGCTCTCTAGGGGGATGGTCCGGGCGGAGTATGAAAAATAGGCACGGTTGATGTCCACTCCGGGCACGGCGACCAAACCTCCTGAAGCTCTCTAGGGGGATGGCCCGGGCGGAGTATGAAAAATCGGCACGGTTGATGTCCACTCCGGGCACGGCCACGAAAGCTCGTTGTGCTCTTTAGGGGGAAGTTGATTGAGCTAGTGCCCCGCCCCGTCCGCGACCCGAGCAGGATGAACGATGGTGAGTGACACCCCGCCCCCGGCCCCGTGACCCCCCCGCGCGCATTATAATCTTTGACAGGGAGCAGGGCGCAGGGACGCAGGGGCGCGGGGGCGGACTTGACGGACTTGAGCGGACCTTGGGCGGACTGGGCGAAGGGAGGGTCGAGAGCTAGGCCCCGTGGCGTGCCGCGTGCCCCCATATTGGGGCCCCAAGTCCCGAACGGCGATGCCAAGGCATGCCCCCGAGTCCCGGGGAGCGGCCCCGTGCACGGCCGAGGCCTGCCCCCGCGTCCCGCACATCGGCCCCGGGGCATGCCCCCGTGCAGCGCCTCTAGAACGCCCCCGAAGCAAGGCCAAGGCATGCCCCCCGAGTCCCGCCCATCGCCCCGTGGCAAGGCCAAGGCATGCCCCCGAGTCCCGCACATCGCCCCGGGCCGTGCCCCAGGGTCCCGAGGAACGCCCCCAAACGGCCCCGGTGCATGCCCAAGGCGTGCCCCCGCGTCCCGAGGATCGGCCCCGGTCCATGCCCAAGGCGTGCCCCCCGGGTCCCGAGGAAGGCCCCCGGAACGGCCCCGGTGCATGGCCACGGCATGCCCCCGAGTCCCGCACATCGCCCCGGGGCGTGCCCCCGAGTCCCGAGGAACGCCCCGGTGCATGCCCAAGGCATGGCCCCGAGTCCCGCACGTCGCCCCGGAACGGCCCCGGGGCGCGGCCAAGGCATGGCCCCGAGTCCCGGGGGACGCCCTCAGAACGGCCCCGGTGCATGGCCCCGCGTCCCGCACATCGCCCCGAAACGGCCCCGGTGCATGCCCAAGGCATGCCCCTGGGTCCCGAGGAAGGCCCCCACAACGGCCCCGGTGCATGGCCGAGGCATGCCCCCGGGTCCCGAGGACCGGCCCCGGGGGGCCCCGGGGCATGCCCCCGGGTCCCGAGGGTCGGCCCCGGGGCATGCCCCCGAGAGCGTCCACGCACGATGCCGGACGCCCACGGCAGCATCCATGCATGCCGGGCAGCGTCCGGGCATGCTGTCGCTGGGTGCCGGGGCTGCCGGGGGGTGCTGGATGCTGGCCGCAGGCTGTGAACGCTGGCCGCAGCCCTGTGAACGCTGGCCGCTTGACCTGAACGCTGGCCGCAGGCTGTGAACGCTGGCCGCTTGTCCTGAACGCTGGCCGCTTGTCCTGAACGCTGGCCGCAGGCTGTGAACGCTGGCCGCAGGCTGTGAACGCTGGCCGCAGCGCTGTGAACGCTGGCCGCTTGTCCTGGACGCTGGCCGCAGGCTGTGAACGCTGGCCGCAGCCCTGTGAACGCTGGCCGCTTGTCCTGGACGCTGGACGCAGGCTGTGAACGCTGGCCGCAGCCCTGTGAACGCTGGCCGCTTGTCCTGGACGCTGGCCGCAGGCTGTGAACGCTGGCCGCAGCCCTGTGAACGCTGGCCGCTTGTCCTGGCCGCTGGCCGCAGGCTGTGAACGCTGGCCGCAGCCCTGTGAACGCTGGCCGCTTGTCATGGACGCTGGCCGCAGCCCTGTGAACGCTGGCCGCAGCTCCTGAACGCTGGCCGCAGCCTGTGAACGCTGGACGCTTGTCCTGGACGCTGGGCGCAGCCCCTGGACGCTGGCCGCAGGGCCCTGAACGCTGGCCGCAGACCCGCGAACGCCCGAAAGCCGTCCCGAGAAAAAATCCCCGTATTTTTGTCGTGCGTTTTTCCCCAAATTTTGTCCACCCCTTCCCCACGATTTTTAGAGGTTTTACAAGCTTTGTCCCGCATTTTTCTGATTTTTCTCCGATTTTTAGGATTTTTTTTCGTTTTCGACTTTAAAAAATCATAAAAAATAGCTCGGGTGTCCGAAAAAATCCGAAAAAATATTTTTTAGTAATTTCACATCATGATCTTTCCAATGGTACCATTGGTTGCTGCTGAAACATTCTAATCTTCAAAAAACCCCAGTATGATTTTTCGTCACAGTTGATGTCTACTGGGGGCAGAGCCAGTAGAGTTATAAGAGCTCTTTATAGGGGAGGTGCTTGGCAAGCAGCTGCGGCAGCAGCAGGGTCAGCGGCAGCCATCGCCCATGCATGGCATGGCATGGCATGATGTCAAAGGCCTTGTTGCCATGGCTTCCTTGCACCGAACCTTGGCGGGCGGATGACGGACCACCCCGGGGGTCGGGTTTTGCCTCGGGAAGCGTGACTAGCATGAAAATTGTTGGATATCGATCGATGGAGTGCGGGAATCGTTGCTATGCTAGTTCCTACCTTCCGAGGCACCGGTGGTGCTACTGACGCCCGTCTTCGGTGGCATTCCCTAGGCTTCTAGGATGCCATCACGGGTGGGGGCCTTGCCCCCCCTCACCCGAGAACGGTGATCACCCCCACGTGGGCAGGGGTGATTGTCGGAGAATTCCCGCGGCCCACCGTCCCTTCTTTCTTGACCCGGCCCCCTTGCTCCCTGACATCATTTCTGTTGCTCGACATGCCCCGTCCTGGGGGCGGACGGCGGACGCACTGGCTTGTGGGATTTAAGCGGGGGCTTGTTGCCTTCCACGTGCGGGCTGACCGTCGCAAGCGCGGTGACAGGAGAGGCGACGCGGGATGGGCTGGACGCCCCGGTTGTGAGAAGCCTGTGATCGGTGAGTGAGGGCCTAGACGCTTGAGCTTGTAAGCCCCTAGCGCCCGTGAGGCACTGCCACGAACGGGGTGGAAGGCTTGTCTTGAGCCGATCCGTGCGACGACGGCGGGGTTGAACGCTCCGGTGGTGGAAGCCGACGATCGGTGAGTGAGGGCCTAGACGCTTGAGCTTGTAAGCCCCTCGCGACCGTGAGGCCGAAGTACACGAACGGAGTGGGAGGCCCTTCCCGAGGAGCACTTCCAAGGGCGCGACCTGAGGCCTGCGCGGGGCGGGGAGTGCCCTTCGCATCGGGATTTTGCCGGGGGGGATGCCGTTGCGCCCCTCGTCCCTTGTTTCTTGCCATGGCCCCTTGCTCCTTGACATTGCCTTTCTGTTGCTTGACGACACACCTCCCCCCGTCCCGGGGCGGACGGCGGACGCACTGGCTGTGGGATTTGCGCGGAGGCGTGGTGCCTTCCACGTGCGGGCTGACTGTCGCAAGCGCGGGGACAGGAGAGGCGACGCGGGATGGGCTGGACGCCCCGGGTGTGAGAAGCCTGTGATCGGTGAGTGAGGGCCTAGACGCTTGAGCTTGTAAGCCCCTCGCGCCCGTGAGGCACTGCCACG
>JAKOGI010004272.1:20000-22500 GCA_029747015.1 Carnegiea gigantea
CTGAACGCTGGCCGCAGCCTGTGAACGCTGGCCGCTTGTCCTGAACGCTGGCCGCAGGCTGTGAACGCTGGCCGCTTGTCCTGAACGCTGGCCGCGGCCTGTGAACGCTGGCCGCGGCCTGTGAACGCTGGCCGCTTGTCCTGAACGCTGGCCGCAGCCTGTGAACGCTGGCCGCAGCCTGTGAACGCTGGCCGCTTGTCCTGAACGCTGTCCGCAGCCTGTGAACGCTGGCCGCTTGTCCTGAACGCTGGCCGCAGCCTGTGAACGCTGGCCGCTTGTCCTGAACGCTGGCCGCAGCCTGTGAACGCTGGCCGCAGGTCCTGAAAGCTGGCCGCAGCCTGTGAACGCTGGCCGCAGGCTGTGAACGCTGGCCGCTTGTCCTGAACGCTGGCCGCAGCCTGTGAACGCTGCCCGCTTGTCCTGAACGCTGGCCGCAGCCTGTGAACGCTGGCCGCAGCCTGTGAACGCTGGCCGCTTGTCCTGAACGCTGGCCGCAGGCTTGTGAACGCTGGCCGCTTGTCCTGAACGCTGGCCGCTGCCTGTGAACGCTGGCCGCTTGTCCTGAACGCTGGCCGCAGCCTGTGAACGCTGGCCGCTGGCCTGTGAACGCTGGCCGCAGGCCGTGACCTGTCCCAGCTGAGTATGAAAAATCGGCACGGTTGATGTCCACTACGGGCACGGCCACCAAACCTCCTGAAGCTCTCTAGGGGGATGGTCCGGGCGGAGTATGAAAAATAGGCACGGTTGATGTCCACTCCGGGCACGGCCACCAAACCTCCTGACGCTCTCTAGGGGGATGGCCCGGGCGGAGTATGAAAAATCGGCACGGTTGATGTCCACTCCGGGCACGGGCACGAAAGCTCGTTGTGCTCTTTAGGGGGAAGGTGATTGAGCTAGTGCCCCGCCCCGTCCGCGACCCGAGCAGGATGAACGATGGTGAGTGACACCCCGCCCCCGGCCCCGTGACCACCCCGCGCGCATTATAATCTTTGACAGGGCGCAGGGCGCAGGGACGCAGGGGCGCGGGGGCGGACTTGGCGGACTTGAGCGGACCTTGGGCGGACTGGGCGAAGGAAGGGTCGAGAGCTAGGCCCCGTGGCGTGACGCGTGCCCCCATATTGGTGCCCCAAGTCCCGAACGTCGATGCCAAGGCATGCCCCCGAGTCCCGGGGAGCGGCCCCGGGCACGGCCGAGGCCTGCCCCCGCGTCCCGCACATCGGCCCCGGGGCATGCCCCCGTGCATCGCCTCTAGAACGCCCCCGAAGCAAGGCCAAGGCATGCCCCCAGAGTCCCGCCCATCGCCCCGTGGCAAGGCCAAGGCATGCCCCCGAGTCCCGCACATCGCCCCGGGCCGTGCCCCCGGGTCCCGAGGAACGCCCCCAAACGGCCCGGTGCATGCCCAAGGCGTGCCCCCGCGTCCCGAGGATCGGCCCCGGTCCATGCCCAAGGCGTGCCCCCCGGGTCACGAGGAAGGCCCCCGGAACGGCCCCGGTGCATGGCCACGGCATGCCCCCGAGTCCCGCACCTCGCCCCGGGGCGTGCCCCCGAGGAACGCCCCGGGGCATGCCCAAGGCAAGGCCCCGAGTCCCGCACGTCGCCCCGGAACGGCCCCGGGGCGCGGCCAAGGCATGGCCCCGAGTCCCGGGGAACGCCCTCAGAACGGCCCGGTGCATGGCCCCGCGTCCCGCACATCGCCCCGAAACGGCCCCGGTGCATGCCCAAGGCATGCCCCTGAGTCCCGAGGAAGGCCACCACAACGGCCCCGGTGCATGGCCGAGGCATGCCCCCGGGTCCCGAGGACCGGCCCCGGGGGGCCCCGGGGCATGCCCCCGGGTCCCGAGGGTCGGCCCCGGGGCATGCCCCCGAGAGCGTCCACGCACGCTGCCGGACGCCCACGGCAGCATCCATGCATGCCGGGCAGCGTCCGGGCATGCTGTCGCTGGGTGCCGGGGGCTGCCGGGGGGTGCTGGATGCTGGCCGCAGGCTGTGAACGCTGGCCGCAGCCCTGTGAACGCTGGCCGCTTGTCCTGGACGCTGGCCGCAGCCTGTGAACGCTGGCCGCTTGTCCTGGACGCTGGCCGCAGGCTGGGAACGCTGGCCGCAGGCTGTGAACGCTGGCCGCAGCCCTGTGAACGCTGGCCGCTTGTCCTGGACGCTGGCCGCAGGCTGTGAACGCTGGCCGCAGCCCTGTGAACGCTGGCCGCTTGTCCTGGACGCTGGCCGCAGCCCTGTGAACGCTGGCCGCAGCTCCTGAACGCTGGCCGCAGCCTGTGAACGCTGGCCGCTTGTCCTGGACGCTGGGCGCAGCCCCTGGACGCTGGGCGCAGCCCCTGGACGCTGGCCGCAGGGCCCTGAACGCTGGCCGCAGCCCCGCGAACGCCCGAAAGCCGTCCCGAGAAAAAATCCCCGTATTTTTGTCGTGCGTTTTTCCCCAAATTTTGTCCACCCCTTCCCCACGATTTTTAGAGGATTTACAAGCTTTGTCCCGCATTTTTCTGAT
>JAKOGI010004273.1:0-15000 GCA_029747015.1 Carnegiea gigantea
ATATATATATATATATATATGAAAATACGTAAGCGCGCGCACGTGCGCACTCACACACAAATATTTATATGTGTCCGTGTGCGCTTGTGTGCGTTTATATATATGTAGGTTGTGGAAATCCGTAAGGGTTGCGAATGAAATAAGCATATTAAGTTGACGGATTAATCGCCTTAGATGTCATAGTTTATCGGCTACTCTATGTGTTATGGAAGGGAAGCAGCCTTGGGAAAAACACACTAGAAGCATTAAAGGTTATCTAAAGAGTGTTTTCTACGCAACATCTTGGTGCTCTGAGTGTTTGGGATCGTGAAGGTTTTCCGAATAGTGAGTTCTTTCCTCGATTAGTGATTCAAAGCCATGGTTCGATTGTCTTCGACAGTAAGATTAAGATGACTTTCTTTACGGTTAATTCAATGCATTAAAACCTTCATTGGCATTAGAGCCAACAGGCTGATTTTCTGGTTGGATGCACCCTTATAATCCGTGCCCTAAACATGGTAATAGTTACATGCTTGTTTTTTTATTTTTGCATTGTTGCTTCACAAGCTTGACACTTCATGCTATTATTTCATGAGCAAGTTCTTGATATTTTTGGTGAACATTTGGATTCTAGTAGATCATGATGAGAGGTTTAATTTGATATATTGTATGTGTGATTTCGTTAAGTATATTGTGTGTAATTGCAAATTGAATTTTTAGGGTTCTTCTCATATGAAATTCTAAAATCAATTCTTGAATAGTTGATTTCGTTCAATTTTCTTCCAAACTAATCCTTGAATGATATTATCCAGTTAATTTATACAAGAAGCCCTCTTTTTATTTCTAGATTAAACAAAAATTTGAATGAATTTTTGTAAAGAATTTGCCAGCAAACTAGGATTTGTTTTGGTTTCTTGGAGTGCAAATTTTGGGTTTGAGATTCAATTTTGTTAGAAATTGATTTGTGATATGTCTTAGATATACAATTTGGAATCAAATGCCTCATTACTTGACGAAATTTGATTTATAAGTAATTGGGATCTGCAATGAATCATCCCCCAGTGTTATAAGGTTAGGGATCATGTAATGGACCTTACTTTGATCAAATGCAGTCATTGTTTTTTAAAATTAGTTTATAATCTATATTGCCCACTATATTTTGAGCCAAAGCTGCTTTTGCTTGCTACGTTTTTGGCCAGAATTATGCCAATTATGCCAATTATGCCAAAATATTTGTTATCCAGGCACTAGGGTCCTTTATCGAGTACTAAAACTTGATTTTGGGTCAAATTTGGTCTAGTTTTTCTCAACTGATGATGAATTAATGTTTAGTTTAGCTTGTGATTTTGTATAAAAAAGCTTAAGAATTCAATGCAATCTAGCTTGTTTTTAAGCCAAATTGTGCAAATGATTTCTGTCTAACCTAAGGTTAGGGTTTGCGCTTTTAATCAAATTTTGATCTTTTTTTATCATTATTGCTTGCAATTGGCTTGTGCTTTTTGTTACCCATGAAGTTCTGAGAAAAAGCCTCTAACATCATAAGCTAATTTTCTGAAGTCCGGCAAAGTGTTTGGTTAGACTTTGTGGATCAATTTGCCCAAAACAAAAGGAAAATTCATGAATTGTCTCCATGTTCTTGTACGGGGTTTTGTTTGTCCCGGTTCGTTGTTTTCGGGTTGTGTGACCCATAGAAAAAGGTGGACATGAGGCCCCATAGTCAAGAGTCAAGACCAGCATCAGCTATTTAAAAAATAAAACTTTAAAGAGTCAAAGGAGCTTGACATTGATTGAGCTTGACTGTTGATTTGGGTTGATCAAAGAGTTGACTTCTTTTGTTTTCCCCCTTGTGACTATCTTTTATGTTAAAACCTTTTTTTTTTAATTGTAATTTGGATGAAAATATAATGTGAGTATCTCTTTCATGTTATATTTAGGCATCTCAATCAGTTAATTTTTTTTCTTATGAAGTATAATGTGCATGATTTAATGAAATTCATAAGATTTGGTAACATATTGTGAAATATGTTTCATATGATATAATTATTCCCAAAATTACAAGTAAAAGTTGTGTACTCCTAAAAATGTTAGGGAAGGACATTGAAATATCTTTAAAAAAATTATGGTTTTGAGCCTATTTCAACATCTAAATGTTATGGTGGCTTGAATGAATCAATAAAGTTATTAAGCTTAACTTTCTTTCCTAGATAATGATTGGGAACCTATGGATCTCGTTAGACCTCGCAAAAGCGGGATTCACATTGGGAGGTGTTATTGTGTTCATTCCTAGAAGATGATTGGAGACATCATGTGAACTTTGAACTCTAGGATTTATGTTTGCTTATATTAACTTTTTTAATCACTCTCAAGTTGCATTTATGTGTATGCAAAAATAAATGTTAGACATGTGTGTGCTTTTATGTTAACTATAGAACTTTTGTATTTTACCAGCATTATGTCGACTGCCTCCAAGAGTATTGTTGCAGAGCTTAATAAAGGCGAAAAGCTCAATGGTGACAATTATGAATTCTGGCTCATGAAAGTACAATATTTGCTAGAAGAACAAGATTACAAGAGGCTCTTGAGACTTTGAATGCTGTAATGAATGAGCCTGAAGCAGGCAACACGGCCTACCATAGGCAGGACCATGAACCGTGTGAAGCATTGAAAAAGAAGAACTCTATAGCTCACAGATCTCATGTGGGAGTTCAAGGTCCATGCTAATGCCAAACACTTATAGGAAGCTGTCAAAACAACGTATGGAACCACCTCAATCACCAAGATTAAGTCACTGACAATCAAGTTTGACACCTATAAAAAATGTCTAGATGTTCTTATGAAGAAACATCTAAGGAAAATATCAAACATGATTAATGAATTAGCATATGCAGAACATATATTGACTAATGAGTAGTTAGTTTAGGCTATAATCTGTTCCCTTCCTTATAGTTGGGATCATATGAAGATGATTCTCACTCACAATGAGCATATAAAAACTTTTGATGTGAGGCACGATCTTTCGATAGAGGAAGAGCAGCAAAAGGCTGCTAAAATGGTACGTGCAAAAGTGCACTTGTCAACCTCCAACTTGAAAAATGGTTTTAAGCGAAGGAACCAAGGGAACTGTAGGGCAAGGCTAAGCTAACTAAGAAGCCTAAGCATGATCAACAAGGATATAAAAACTGTGGGAAAAGGAAGAATCTAGCAAAAGTAAAGTGCTTCAACTGCAACCAAATGGGTCACTATGTTTGTGATTGCACTAAGCTTAATAAGGTACTTTACTATGCTCATGCGAGTGACTTTAGCGTTGGTAGTTCTATCTTTCTTTCTGAAACTAAACTTATTTGGGTTGTAGATTTAGGAGCCACGAACCACATAGTAAGGGATCATGAAGCATTCATGGACTTCAGACAGGTGCCATGTGAGTCAATGTGGATATATGTGGAAAACAACATCAAGATAGCTGTTAAAGTAATTAGAAAATGCAAGCTAGTCCTACGTAGTGGGCGAGACCTTATCTTGCATCATGTCCGGTTTGCTCCTAACATTCACTGGAACATTATTTATGTGTTAGTTCTATTATGTTTAGGTTTTGATTGACATTTTCATGACTTTGAAGCTAGGTTGTTTTTAGAAATAACATATCTTGGTCTTGATTTTGTTAGGGGTGGTTTAATTGTTATGGATTTGGATGTTGGATCCTTTAATCCGAATGCTAGTTTTTCTTTGTTTGCTTCTTCACATAGCTATGAGAATGGTGTGAATGACAAGCTAGGCTAGGCCACATTGGCCAAAATATACACAAAGGCTTGCAAAAGAAGGTTTTCTAACAAACATTAAGCAAGTTAACTTACCATTTGTGAACATTACCTAGCAGGGAAATCAATGAGAAAACCATTTAGAAATGCTACCAAAGTTAAACTTCTATGGCGGTTGATTAGTTTGACATTTGTGGTCTAATAAATGTGAAAACAAGGCACATAACTTCTTATTCCATCACTTTCATTGATGAATTCACTCATTTTGGTCATATCTACTTGATCTCACATAAATATAAGGCAATGAGTTACTTTAAGAAATATGCGAACTTAGTAGCAATTAGTTAGGCAAAAAGGCTAAGGCCTTAAGAGCTGATCGAGGTAGAGAATATCTGTCAACTCTATTCAATGTATATTCTAATGAAAAGGAAATAGTACATTAGTTGACTATTCCAAATACTCTATAGAAAAATGGTACAGTGGAGAGAAGAAATAAAATGCTTCATGAGATGGAGAGATTAATGATGGCGTAGGTTCAATTACCCATCTCCTATGGGAGAGATGCTCTTTAACTACGGCCTATGTTCTTAATCGCGTGCCTACAAAATCAGTTGCAACTGCTTCATATGAGTTATGGATTGGCAGAAAGCCCAACCTAAGTGTTTTAAGATCTTGGGGTTATGTAGCCTATGTACATGGTCTCTCTCACAAATATGGCAAATTAGGCTTAAGAGGGAATAAGTGTATCTTCATTAGATACTCTGAAAACTCAAAAGGGTATGTGTTTATGTGGCTATAAGAAACTTGAAGCATAATTGAATTTAAATCAAGAGATGTCACATTCTTTGAGAATGATTTTCAAAGCAGGGCGACATAAGACAAGACTTATCTCTATTTGACCTTGATGAACCAAACCTATTGGGATCCCTTCATTCAAGTGGGAGGATTGTAACTGTCAATGATAGGTTCCTTATCAAGATCTCCCTCCATCATCAGATGCGAATGAAAGTAATCCTAATCTTGTTTCAAGTGGGAGCAAGCCTATCTATCCTAGTTTAAGTGGGAGTGAAATTCATGCATATGAGAACGATTTGAAATTTGATGAATGTTAATTAAGATGTAAAAACCATAGAATTATTCCTTGCCATTGTTTTGACATTGAGGAGGGAGAACTCTTCACGACACTCCTGCAAGAGGGAAATGAGCCAAGAAATATAAAAGATTCTCTTTTCAACCCCTCAACGGATAGATGGATCAATGCAATGGAAGATGAGATGGAGTCAATGGCCTTTTGGAGGCATTCAAAACTATTAGGAACTAATGGGTTCTCAAATACAAACGCAAGGTTGATGGCATGGTTGAGAGTCATAAGACTGGGCTATTTGCAAAGGGGTATACTCAACATGAAGGAATTGACTATGAAGAGACATTTTCTCCTGTGGTGGTTTGTCTCTATTATTGTAATTCTAGCTCTGGTTGCCAGTCTAGACCTAGAATTGCATCAAATAAGTGTGAAACTGCCTTTCTTAATGGAGAATTAAATGAAGAATTTTTTATGAAACAACTTGAAGGTTTCATCCAAAAAGGGCATGAGCACAAGGTTCGTAGACTTCTAAAGTTTATTTATCGCCTAGAATAATCTTTAAGGTAGTGGTATATTACCTTTCATAGTGCTGTCACATCTAGGGGTGTCATTATGATTGATGATGTCATTGTGTCTATACCAATAGGAATAAAGGTAACTATGCAATTACGTTATTATATGTCAATGACATATTGATAATTGTAAATGATATGGAGCTTATTAATGACGTAAAGGCCTAGTTATCTTCAAACTTTGAGATGAAAGATACAGGTGAAGTAACATATATTCCTACGATAAGGATTTTAAGAAAGCATTCAAAGAAATTGTTATCTCTTTCTCAGGAGAGTTACATAAAAAAGGTTCTTGAATGGTTTAACATGCTAAGCTATAAGCCTATTGATACTCCGATCAGTAAAGGCGAAGCCTTGAGCAATAGAATGACCCAGAAACTCCAGAAGAAAAAGCACAAATAAGCAGAGTCTCTTATGCCAGTGCGGTTGGTAGTCTAATGCATGTCATGTTATACATTAGACCAAATATCTATTTCACCATTGGCCTGGTTAGTAGACATGAATTTGATCTTAGACTGGCACATTAGAAGGCAGTCAAGAGGATCATGAGGTACCTGAAGAGAACTTCTAATTATGCGCTATTCTATTAAGGCAATGACCTACACCTCAAGGGATACACATATTCTAACTACAAAGATGATAGAAAATTAACCTCAAGATATGTCCTCTTGCTTAGCAGTGGTGCTATATCATAGAGTAGCAAGAAGCAATCATATGTAGCCTTATCCATGATGGAGGCCAAATCTGGCTCTTTTAATAGTAGCACAAGAATATATTTGGTTGAAAAGGTTCATAAATTCCCTAATAAGTAAGCTAGATAGTACTAGTCCAGTAGTAGTTTATTGTGTTAGTGAAGCCATAATTGCATACACTAAGGACCCTAAATATCATAGCAAGACCAAATACATTAACATTAAGTTCTTGTCAAAGACATGGTAGCACACAAGAAAGTAGATGTCAAGTATAATTCTACTAAAATTGCGGTTGCAGATCTCTTAACTAAGCCTATTGCAAGAGATGTGTTTGTTGAGCACATTGGGACTTAGGGACTCCATAGATGTTAAATATACTTGACTTGCTTTGGTCTTTTGTTTTTTCCCACACATTCATGAATGATTGTTTAACATTTTATCCTTTTAAGATAAGTGGTTTTACATGCACTAGTTGGAATGTTTGAATGCACATTCTTATTTATAATACTTGTTGAGTATTCATGAATGTAAAAAATATTTGGGGTAGAGTTAAGGCCAATGCTCTCATATGGGTAATAACCTCCATTGATTAGAGTATCGATCGGAGATGAGGCAAGATTTCAAGAAAAATTATCACAAGGATAGTTATGAGAACCTATTAACTTAAATCATGAATGTCACCTTGATAATGACAGTAGATAATTACAATGTATGGGCAAAAATGAATATTTCCTGGTCTACCTCTAAGAGGTCATATGTGAGTTCAAGTCAAAGAGCAAATTTGGACAACTTAGTTTGGATAATATAGAGTCCAAATATCATGCATGGAACATTTTGCTTAAAGAATCAAAAGACATGCGCTCCATGGGAAATGAGAGAATGCTATAGTATAAGTTTTATACCATATGTGTAAGAGACGATCAATCGGGTTAATATAAGTTATATCTCTACTTAAATTTTCGTTAGACCCCATAAGGTTATAGCCCTATAGTTGAACCCTCATGTCTCTAATCAGTGGCCTGAGACTTGATTCAATGTTCGTTGTCTTAGTATCTTGCCAAAGAATCGTGAATGATTCGGTTTGACGCGACTGTCTGCAAAACAAGTTGAATTTGGTTGAGAGCCCCATGAGAAGAGAAAGATTATTAATTGAATCTCATTAATTTCCATTCATCGGCATACCAATTAT
The DNA here is from genome assembly GCA_029747015.1 of Carnegiea gigantea. Lineage (NCBI taxonomy): Eukaryota > Viridiplantae > Streptophyta > Magnoliopsida > Caryophyllales > Cactaceae > Carnegiea > Carnegiea gigantea. The sequence goes on from JAKOGI010004273.1 coordinate 7,272, forward strand.
GACATGTGAGTCATAATTGTAAATATAAAATATGATGATTTGATGAGATTAAAGTGTGACAACTTAATGGGATTGAAATGGTCTAGGGCACTTGCACACTTCCAACTACTCATGTGCGGTTCTTGATGAGAGGCTATATAATCCTAGAAAATATATAGCATAAATCTCTTATAAGTATGATGGTTGCATAACCTATTTGACAAGTATGAAGATTATGCAAAAATAAAAGAAAAATCTCTTACATATATATATATATATATATATATATATATATATTATATATATATATATATATATATATATACATATATATACTTATCTATCTATCTATGCGTGTGTGTGTATATATACATACAAATAAACAAATACACACACAAACGCACATAGAGATATTTGTCTATCTATACTACACACACACACACACACACACACATATATATATCATATATATACATATATACATATACATAATACATTACATACTACATACATAATATATATATATATATACTATATTACATACATACATACATAGATATATATATGTATGTATTATGTATGTATACATGTGTGTGTATGTATAATATATTATATATATATATATATTATATATATATATATATATATATATATATATATATATATATATATATATATATTGCAATACCCGCATTTTATTTAAACTATCTAGCCTGTTTCTTGATATTATGAATTGTATTTTATTATCTTAGTTAAGTAAGATCAATATCAATGTGCTTCTTTAAGTGGTGGTGTTATTAAAAAGAATATTATTGTTGCTATTATTGTTGTTATTATTAGTTTTGAAAATTCTTTGATGATTTTTAATAAGCGTTAGTAAGGATTACTATTAATTACTAAATTAAGTAGATTCCCAAGGCGTCCAGATTGACAAACCTTAGAATCTATTTCATCGAATACTAAACCGAGTGTTATTAGCGGGAATGAATAAATCGACGAACTTCAGTATTAACGTTTGAATTTGGGCTAGAGAGAGACGAAAATTGGGCTAGGTAATGTTATGTGATGGGACAAACCAAAGGCACAAAACAAAAAAGGGGGGGGGACCAAAAAGGGACCAAAGCCCCTTTCTCCATCAACAAAAACAAGAAAAGGGGGGTTTTTTATACTGGGTCCTCACAACCCCCTCCCCGACGGCGTAGACAAGAGAGGGGGTGGAATGATAGAGATGGGACGGCATCGGTTAGGCCATGACAACCATGCATCACCGATGAGCGGAACAGCACAGAGAGAGAAAGAGCATGCGGACAGAGCGTGAGTCTGGGAGGGACAAATAAGACCGTAGCAACCACAATCTCGAGGAGCACTGCCACCGTTGCTACCACTAGTGGCTGAGCTTGACTGCGGCGACCACCAAGGTACAAGAAATCCACGACTAGGAGCAATAGGGGGTGAGATTTGGGACTCAGGCCACCTGAAAACGCCCACACAACCCATTAATTTGGTCCTTAGCTTAGATTTGAGGTGGGTATTTCTCTCCTCCTAAATAATTACTAATTTCCAATGAATTTTACTGATTATAGTTAGTTTATATTTGAATTTGAGTTAGTAATCAGTAATTGGAGAAATCAGAGCTCGGTTTAAGCTGAATTCGAAGTAAGTGTTTCTCTTCTCGTAAAGTATTAGTAATTTCGAAAACGATTTAGCCCTCAAGTTGTGATGCATGTTCGTTAGGTTAGTAAGGTTAACTGGAAAAGGGGGAGTGATTATGCATGTTTGTGCAACTGAGTTCAGGCTTAGATTATGCATTTATAGGCTGAATGAAAATTGCCTAGAATTAAACTAATTTTGTGCTTAAAATGCTGCTTAATTCGGTCAGAACAGTCTCCTTAGTTGGGAAGAAAGAATGCCCTATAATTCGACAGAATTAGGGCTAAAAACCAGACTGAAAAAGGGCAGGGAATGGGGCTGCTATGGGGGCAGAGTTTATGACTCCTATAGTAAGTTAGGTTGGTTAATTCATGCTTGAAAATGGCCTTGAAATGACCCAAGAAGACTTTAAATCGATGTAAGCTAATTTGGTTAATTCATACTTAAAAATGACCTTTGAAATGACCTAATAAGCTTGGTTAATTAAAACAAATCCGAAAGCCTTAATGCGACTAGATTATACTTTGAAAATGACATGAATTTAGCATGCTTACTTCCTAATTGCGAGTTACGAATGCAACGATAGTTTCATACTTTGTTAATTCATTTTGGTTCGCTGAATGATCTATATAATTATATATGTCGTGATGTGCTGTTGGAAAGATGCTGCTTGCTTGGTAAGTTTATATGTCACTATTACTTATTTCATTATGACCTTTATGATAAAGTGCTATGATTGCAAGATTGAAACCGAGTTGGTAGTTGGATGGCTTGAGGTTGAAGTAATGAGAGTTTTTGAGGTTCTTTGTGGTCGGTGTTGTGTGAGAAGGGAGCTTGGGTTGTGATTGACCGCAATTGTGTGGATGGCGAGGCCATGTGTGGCTTATTCTGCCAAGTTGAATTACGAAGTGTTTGAATGTGTTATGTGTGAACCCCTCCCCTTCCTGTTATTAAGCTTGATCATGTGTGTGAGGGCGAAATTTTGAAAAAGAAGGTTTTTCATGGTTGACAATAAAAGTAGCTATAACTATTAGTGATTGCTGGCCTATTTTTAACTATACAAATGCTGTTTTTAAGGGATAAAGAATTTTAAAAAGGAGTCAGTTGTATTATAAATGATTTCACTATAAGAGACAGCAAACCTATTAGTCGCGATGGTCGTACGCTTTAAATGGCTATGATAACGTGCTTAGGGACATATGTATGATGGGAGTGAACCCGTTAGATCGGGGGAATCCCTAGCCTAGGGAGTAGTCCTAGTAGTGGAAAACCCTAGAAGACCTTGACGAGGGTGTAGGTCCAATTATGTAGCTATCCCTGGAGTAAGAGCTTATGCGTGAGCAACGATCTTAGTAGGGGTTGAGAATAGATCCCACCCAACCAGCACATTGTGATGATCTTATGCTAGGAGGATTTTCCTAATAATTAAGAGAAGCAGTTGGCATTTTGGCCATTGTAAGTATTTCAGGAAAAAGAAAGATTTTAAGGGCTATTAAGAGGGCAGTTCGAATAAGATACAAAACGTTTGTAAGGGTCATTAGAGGACCAATATGAAAGAGATTTCTTTTTAAAGAATATGAGCCTCGAGAGGCTAAGTGAAGTGTTTTCAGGAAAAGGAAGAAAGCTTCATGTGCATATCCTGTGCATATCTTATGAATGAGATTCCAAGTGTAGTTTGAATGAAATTTCAATTAAAGTATGGTTATGTCCTTGTAATGCATCGAGCATATAAGTTTTAAACGTGCATATTCTGTGGAAGAACATTCCTTGCATAATCTTTGCTCCATGTGTTTAAGGATCTCATAAGTGAGTAGACAGACAAGGCATGAATTACGTATTATCCCACGTAGCCTAATAGTTGGGAATTAGCGGACTTCCTTTGAAATTCTGTCGTTTAATACGATAATGGTATTACCTAAATGCGTGATATGTGACTATTATTGGTATTATTGCCTGCAACTATTTTAGTTTTAAAGAGTTGGGAAATACTCACTGAGCGTATAGTTGCTCATCCCATAACTATTTCCCCTTTTTCCCAGGTTTTCATTGTGACAGGTAGAAGTCAATCTACATATGTCGAGTTAGAGTCTACCCTTACTTTGAAAAGGTGTCATGTGTGCACATATAGAAGTGGACTTATGTGTTAAACAATGTATTATAATGTATCCCTAGAGTTGTAAATGTATGTAAACAATGTACTCTAGTTCATGTAATGCGTATTGTTTAGAAGTCACTCTGTATGGCTATGTGAGCCAACCGCCTGATTAGTAAGTCACCATTGTTTAAGTGTTTATTTTTGGGATGTAAAACCCCAGTACCCTGGATGTGTGATCCATTGAGTTGTATCTTTTATTTCCTTCTTTATTATTAAACTTTATTATTTTGGTGTACTCCGGGCGAGTGGCTCGTAAAGTTGTAGACTCTGGCGTGTAGCCCCTGAGCTTATTTTAGAATTCTTTACGCTTCTATTGATTGCAGGGATTTAATATAAGGCTTTAAGCCTGGAAAATGGTTAGTTTTTAGCCAAAACTCTATCCGTTTCACGTCAAAATTTCAGCAGAAATTAAGAAAGCATTAACATCATTAGCCCTAGGATTAGGGGTGTTACAGATGGTATCTATGCAAGGTCCTGCGACCTGAGTCTTATATTTCACATAGTTACCTAAGAATGTGTTCGTGATGATGTGATATATGCCTGTTTTTGTGTGAACTTTGGTGCATTTAGCTAGCTACGTGCGGCTTGCATGAGCTCATTGATTGGATGAATGAACCATTTACTAGAGCATAGGTCGAACGACTTGTATTTTTGTAAATGAGCTAAGTGTTGGTTCAATAATAGTTGTTTCGTATATGCACTTTGGTGATTTAATCGAAAGCTTAAAGTACGCTTGATTTGAAATCAAATGTTTGGAAAAGTCTTAACTCTAAGCTCATTTTTGCCCCTAAATACAATTTTGCTCCTCAGGCCCCATAATGAAATGAGCAGATACACCCAATGGTTGGTAAGGAAAGAGCTTGAAGTAGTTAAACTATTCTCCTTTTTGAAACCTAGAGACTTTGAAAGTTAAAATCCTTCCTAAATAGCTAGGCCTTACTGATGCATCTGAAGACTTGTATTTGCTTTACAATGATGCTCGAGCTTGGTTCTATGAACGTAAATTTCCATGTGTAACTGGATGTTCAAATACCTACATGCCAAGATGCATTCGTTGATTGATGTGTTGATGATAAGTTGTTAGTATGTGACTAAAAGATTGCTTTTCTTGACTAAAAGTTCTTTTAGATGATACCCTCTTTATGTGAATTCTCAATTGCTAAAGGAACTAAGTGAGAACTTCGTATACGTGTATGTCAACATGGGTGATTGTGACAGAGCCTTCTTAATTGTTGCCTAAGTGTATTCCAAGCCTCTTGTATACGTGCCATTAATACGTAGATGAGGCCTTAATTAGGATCGTTATTCACATAGCGAGTCTTCCTTGCTTCCTAATATGTAACTACTGTTACTCACGAGTCGGCTAGGCGTTATGCTTATTGGGGCATGGAACACTATTCTTATCATAAGATTGATAGTGTCATGACTATATCAACCCCAACACACCTAGAACAGAGATAAAAGGAACAACCTGATAGACTTTGGAATTGTTATATCACATGCATCACCTAGTTATCCTTTGAGGCAACGATTTATACCTTTCCGACATCTTCTTAAGCATTAACGCTAAGTACAAAAGTCGAAATGCCCCATAGTAGAAGATAGAGCCTCCCCATCCGTATTAAGAGTTCTTCGAACCTCCGTAATTACCTTACGAGACAAATGTATTGTAAAACCTCAACGTATATCCGTAAGGCCATTAACACCATTGTTAGCTTATCGATGGCTAACTCCAAATAATTTGGAGAAACCTCAAGGCATACCCTTGATCTTAGGTTTTAAATGAGGATTGTACTTATGTATACTCGTCTAGATGTCCTTCCATAGGGTGTTATTGAGAAATTATGTGTTTTGAAGCATAAGCATAATGTTATGCATAATGTAATGGTCAGGAAGCCCATATAGTTAATTAGGTTTGTTATGCACAGTCATGCAGGTGTCTTGTGGATAAATTGTCTAGTAAATGCACATTTGGGTGTCCGCTTGACTTGATTTTGGTTTGATATGTGAGTGAATTAGTCAAATGGTTTAACTTATGTAATTCGTGGCATAGTATGACCTCTGTGTCATTATTTGCATTTCGCGAATTCTCTGACCTCATGTTATACCTAAATAACTGCATATACACATATTTAAAGCATGATGAGACGGCTATACGAACTCGCATTCACATATTCTTGCCCTTGTATCTGATATTTAATCAGATAGCATACTCATGTATTCTGCTTATAGTTGAAATTCTTGACACTTGCCGGGGAAGTTATGTTAGATAATGACTGATATAGATCGTATAGGTCCAAGGACGAGATGTGATTAAGTTACCTTGTACTATGCCCTATGTGATGAATTTCATGTATTGCATGGTGATTTTCGTTGAAAAACCTTAGAATTGTACCATCATTTGGTGCTATATTTATTGATATTCTTGTCCTGTTATATTAAGGCGCCTAAATTTAAGCCTATGATCCTGACATCATGTTACATATTCTCATGATCCAAAAATAACTAGTTTTGAACAAGACTTGATGGTAGAACATTATGATAGCTAGGGCATAAGTGCGATAATTGATGCATGAACTTGACATTAAATGTAGCATAACCAAGAAACTATGTATCTACCTCCCTTAAATGACTTATATTAAGACCTATGCTGGACTTTTACCACTCATCAACTTACATTCTTGCCATAGCATTTTCCTTTCAATTTGTTCATATCGATATGTCATGCTGGTTTATGTTGTATGTGATTCTTAATCCTCTGTATGTTCTGTTGTTAACTCTACATGATGGCAATGTGATCTTGAGTGTTACTTTAACTCCATCATTGTAATGTGATGTAATATGATGTCTCCGCTGCTTTAATGTGATTAGCTTCCTAGTTGACTGATTTAATTTTAGAGTGATTTAATATCTTCATTCTTTCGAATGAACCTGATTAAGTTAACCCCTTTATACAACTTTGACATGTTTTGTCTAAGTTACCATGAAAGAAAGGCCTAAAAGTTAGTTATGATCGATGTATAAACATAGGAATGTCAGTTGCATATGCTTTCCTCTTGTAAATTGCTTGTTATATGCGTATTAGATAGTTTCATGTTGCTTATGATTCCTAGGCTTGAGAATGTTGAATTGCTAATTCTATTCGATACCATTGTGCTGAAATGATGCTACATGATGCTATGTTACGTCGTTGTTACTCTAAGGCATTATAAGAGTCTCCAGGTTAACCATTGTGATCCTAAGAGTGACTTGAATTTAGAATGAAACTACTTGTACATGATTTTGAGATGTCGTTGCCCAATTATCCTACCTCTAGATGCCGATTAATATCAATGCATATACATAGTGTTGTTGTTTACTATGCGGATTGAGTCTGGATAATTGAAAGTATGCGTTCCTTTTTAGAAATAAGCTTAATCTGGTTTTCCACGACAACTCTTTTGCCCCCTCTTCTATGTGATTGTCCGCAGAGCCTAAATAGAGTGAGTAGCCGCTCGAAGAGGATTGGTGAGGAGGAGACTGAAAACCATAAGCCCTATTGTGGTTTCAATTAATTGTAAAACAAGAATTTGGATTCTATTGCGATTTATGTAGAATGTGTCAAGTGTATGCACGTCTTAGATACGACTGAACATAGCTTTGGAATTTCAGGGATGAAATTTTTTTAAGGGGGAAGGAATGTAAGACCCTCATTTTATTTAAACTATCTAGCCTGTTTCTTGATATTATGAATCGTATTCTATTATTTTGGTCAAGTTAGATCAATATCGATGTGCTTGTTTAAATGGTAATTTTATTAAAAAGAATATTATTGTTGCTATTATTATTGTTATTATTAGTTTTGAAAATTCTTCGATGATTTTTAATTAGTATTATCGATTACTAAATCAAGTAGATTCCCAAGCTTGTTTGGATTGACAAACCTTAGAATCTATTTCATCAAAT
>JAKOGI010004273.1:22500-29940 GCA_029747015.1 Carnegiea gigantea
GGTTAGCAAGTCAAAGAATATCATATTGCCTAAATGCGTATGCGAAATGTGATCTTGAATAAGAATCAAAGCAAGTTCTAGAAAAATGATATCATGGAACAGTCGCACATGAATTGACAAGAGACTAAATTGATAAATTAGTCTTTAAAAGCTCAAAGCCTCACGGGACATCTACCAATGTCAAAACTAGCTCATTAGTGGACATATGTAAAAATTCATGTAAAAAGTCATGGGATAATCAACTTGAACTCAATATATGGTCAAAGCATCAAGCTCATTTCCATAAACTCATTTTCAAACATTTTTATGCACAATTGGGCAAATCAAAGGATCAATCTAAACCAAAGAAGTCTACTTAGTCTGCAAAGATCATCATCGGAGGATTTTTTTTCTTATTCTTCCATTTTTTTAAGGATTTTTTTATGCATGCTCATAATAACAATACCAAGAAAAATGCAAAAACTATAAAAAGAGTATATAAAAACCTAAAATGCAATCTAGAATGAAAGAAACCTAAATATACTTTATAACATGCTTCAAACCACATAGGATTAAAACCTACAATGTAACTCCAAATGCAATCATGAATAATATATATAATACATACACAATCACACAGCAATCCAAATCAGGCATCAGATGCCACCAAATACTGACTAACTCCCCCATGTTTGAACAAAATATTGTCTCCAATGTGCACATAGAATAGAAAAGGGAAAAGGGAGTAGCAAGAATCAATCAGAAAGGAGGAGGGGAAGGAGGATGGGGTGGTTGGCCATAAGAGATATGCCAATATTGTGAGGTTCCTAAACAAGCCTTATAGTCCTAGAAGTATTGAGTTTGGGTAGCAAGCATCCTACGGAGCTCGCCATGGCGCTCTTTGATGAAGTCACAAAGAGCGATATTCTCATAAGCAACATAGGCTCAAGAGATACTTGTTCCGCCTAGATGGGCCTAAGGGGGGCTTGGAGGTCGGCATAGTCAATAGGGGGTGGTTGGGAGGAAGAACTAGGCCCGGCTTGACTAGTAAAATGGGCTGGAGGGGGTGCGGGTTGAACAACCTCGACGTCGCCAAGTACCTGATAAAGGTTACCTCGGTGAAGTAAGGTAGCTTGATCAACATGGGGAAGTGACAGAAGCCAATCTCCAGGATAAGTCCAGCACAACCATCCAAGCTCTACTTTGTAAAAGTTCATTAACTTAAAAGCGGCTTGATCAAGCCACTCGGGCCCAGATACTCTATCCTCAGGGCTGGGCTCAACACCCAAAAATCTAGTAACAGTTGTGACGATATCACCAATGACTATCGTACCGTTAGTGCTAACAGCAGCGCTATGCAATTATCTGGCTAAGAAAACCCCAAAGGCAAATTAAACACCATCAAGCATATAAGACAGAAAATATAACTCAGACAATCTCGGGACATTCAAACTATCATCCCAAGCAACGAAATAACAAGCTAGGATACACTGAGGTACCCAAATGCAAGGGTTTCGAATATGGGTGCATTTGGAAGAACTAGTACTATACCTAATACTCCCCGAAAGCTCGCCCCAAAATGCAATCAGGTTGAATTCTCAAGGGACTTGTCAGTTTAGTAAATCCATGCTAGATGGAATACCAAATATGCTGTTGAAGGTACCTAAATTCAACTCAGAAAATTGGCCTTGCAAATAAAATGAAATGTACCCTGCTTGACATTAAGGCCCTCTAGTGATCTCAACATGTAGTGTACTCAAGAATTCTAAGGTAAGGTCCCGATATATATGTCCCTTAATCTCAATGAAATGTCCCATACCCCCTGCAAACAACCACCACATGTCATCTAACAATCCTAAGTGGCCTAATAATTCATCATTATAGTAATGAGTTGCCATAACCATGCGTTTATTCAAGCAAGTATATCTAGCTACATGGTTGGGATTGGTTAAACCAAGAGGATGAGGAATATTACCTTAAGCTCATGCATTGGTGGAAGTTCGGAAGGTCCGTTAAGGTCGGAATGGTGCTTGGCTAGATATGCCTGCCTCCTTGATACTCCTTTGTCTCTTGGTGGGTGCTATGGTTGCAAAATGGTAGACGAATTAAAACTAAAACCTAAAAAATAAAGTTTGAGAAAGAAAAATGAAGAATTTAAGTGATAAAGAAGAAAAATTAGGGAGGGACAAGATAGTTATAGAGGATGGGTGAATGTGAGATACAGTTAAAGCAGAAATGGTGAAAAGGGGTGAAATTTATAAGAAAAAAGAGGAACATTAAGTGAACAAGAAGGATTTTGAGTGAAAATAGAGTAAAAATGAGAAGAAATGAGGGAGAAATGAAGGTTTTGTAATGGTGGGTTTAGAGAGAGAAAGAGGGAGGTAGAGAGAGAGACTCAAAGATGAAGAAGAAAGAGGGAGGTAGAGAGAGAGACTCAAAGATGAAGAAGAAGATGAGTGAGAATGAAGGGTCACTATGGTCATTACCCTTCACCGTGGCCTGTAGCAGCCCACCACAGTCCTTGGGGGTCACCACGGTCCAACTGTGGTGTCTATTGGACAACATTTTTTTTTTAATTTTCTTAGTTGGGCACCCCATAGGCCGTATTAGAGGACTATGGTCCGTGATGCCTGGCATTTTGTTTTGTTTTTTCTCTTCGTTTTTTTTCTTTATGTTTTTTTCATTTCATTTTTATTTTTACTTTTTATTCTCTTTTTTTTTCTTATGTACTCTGAAAAACTACAAGAAAAATGAAAATCAAAGCTATAAGAGGGCCTTGGGTTGCCTCCCAAAAAGCGCTCTTTTAAGGTTAAGAGCTTGACCATGCTTCTATGTTTGGTTTGAATCAGTGAGTGTATGGGCATCATTTTTATCACGAACCACAAAATTAAACTTCTTTAAACGTAGGTACCACCTTAAAAGCTTACGTTCGAGGTCCTTTGTCATCATCAATTGATGTCATAGCGTACTGTCAGTGTACAAGACAAACCGAGTATGCGATCTATCAGACTGGCCACTATTTCCTTATCCAATCCCCAAATCAAAGTCTACATCAAATCCTTCTATAGTAGGCAAAGAAAGAACCGCTTGGGCAAACCTACAATACTATCTCATAGTTGACTCATTAAATGCATGGGCCTCAACCTCAGGTACGCTAGGTAGCATAGGAACAGTAAACTCCACCTTAACACACCCTTGGTCAAGATCCTCAGTAGAAATGCAATCAAAATCACTAGGATCTTGACAATTCAAAACATCTTCTATGTCAATGTCAGGAGAAGGTGACAATGCATCTAACAGGAAGAATTAGGAGAAACCACTTTCTCGTCCATGTGGCAGAATATAGTTTAAACGTTATCCCCCCCTTTTTACATCAATATGGTAACCTGCTGTAGCCATGAAGGACCTACCTAGAATAATTTGAGCATCATCAGTCTCAGTCCTATTAGCAATGATAAAGTCTTCTAATACCCAAATATCTCCTATTTTGATTGGCACATCCTCTAGTTTGCCTAAATATTGCGTTTCAGACCCGTTTGCTAGTTGTAGTGAAAAGAGTGCGGGTTGTAATGGTTCTAAGTGAAGCCTATGAAACAAAGAGTATGGCATTAGACTGATGCTTGCACCTAGGTCACATAAGGCTCTTTCAATTTCCACCTTTCCCACCACATAGGGGATGGAAAAGCTACATGGGTTTGGAAGTTTGGGTGGAAAAAATATGGGGATCTCTAAACTTTCAATCTCTATGAATGTCATAACCTTGCCACCATCATTCCTCTCCTTACTCTTGACCATGTTTATTTCTCTACCCTCTTAAAATGGTGCGTCCTTTGGGTCAATAGGGTCTTCTATCCCATCCTTCAATGTAACACAATTACAATGTTCATGGGGATTAAATTCTGGTTTACTTGGGAGCCTATCTAGGGGTGTAGATGAAAAGCTAGCTTGTTAAGCAATTTGGGCTTCCAATATCTTATTGTGAGTTTAACCACATCAACCTTAGAGGCTAATTGCTTTATATACCCATCTTATTTTTGTTGTGCAAAAAGCATATTCTCCATCATAGCCTCTAAGTTAGACTTTTGGGGTACTTATGGAGGGAAAGATGGTCTTTGAAAACTGAGAGGTGGCCTAACATTCATTGGGGGCATAGTTGGAGAGTTTGGATTAGACGTATATGACAAATTCTGATGATTCCTCCAATCCAGATTGTGGGTACTGGAGTAAGGGTTATTGGCCGGTCTCGAGTTAAAATTTGGACATAATTGACTCAACTAGAGTCTTGGGAAAAAGGACTCCCACCTTGACAGTTCAAAGTCACAGTTTAATAGAACCATAAATTTCACATGGGGGAGGGGCATTAGAATTCATAGCATTTACATTCATATGGTCCAACCTTTGGATCATAGCCTCAACTTTAGCAAAAAGCAAAGTAAGTGCATCAACTTCAAGCTTATCTCCAACCCGCTTGGGTTGGCCTCATTCGGTGGACCATTGAAAATTGTTGAGCGCCATCTCCTCAATCAAATTGTAGGCCTCACCTTCAGTCTTATTCAACAAAGTTCCTCCTGCTGCTGCATCAATAGTGGACCTTACAGTTTGGGTCACACCATTGAAGAAAGCTTAAATAATCATCTATTATCTAAGGCCATCGTGAGGGTATAACTGCAGCAAATCCTTGAATCGCTCCCAAACTTCATAAAGCATCTCATCATCCCTTTGGGTAAAGTTGGTGATTTGATTCCTCAAACTTGCCGTTTTGCTCGGCGAAAAGAATTTGGCGAGGAAAGCTCTAGTAAGCTCATCCCATGTGGTGATACATTCTGAAGGAAAAGAATACAGCCATGCTCTTGCCTTATCCCTAAAGTGAAAAGGGAAATAGCCGCAGTCGAATGGCATCGGGGGAGACTCCGTTAAGTTTCAATATGTCACACACCTCTAAAAAGACTGAAAGGTGTAAGTTCAATCTTCTAAAGGGGTACCTCCAAACTGGGATTGCGCACCATGGAAATGAGGGCCAGCTTGACCTTAAAATTATTTGCATCAATATTAGGGCGAGCGATGCTTGAGGTGATGCCATGGACTCCAGGGGCAACAAAATTCCTAAGCATCCTTCATTGGTGACCTCCTCCTCCCGCCATATTTGATGAAGTTCTTCTAGCCTCGCGTAATTGTTCCTCAAGCTTTTACTTCTTCCTCCTTAAACGGAAAGTCCTCACAATCTCAGGATCAGGTTCGTATAGAAATGGACTTCGCATAAACAGAGAGGATTCCTACAAGCACAATCACCAATACTACAAATGCAATCAAACAAGAAATAAGGAAAAAAAATTAAACACTTAGTCAATTTCGTAAGACTAACTCAATAGTTAACAAATGAGTCCCTGGCAACAGCGCTAAAAACTTGAAATATCTGCAAGCGCGCGGGTGTCATAGTATAGATTAAAAGATCGTCCTTAGGGACCAAAGTAATTTATCGAGTCAATAGCCTACTGAAAAAGCGATCAATCCTTTAAAATGGTAAATTTAAATAAACAAATTAACTATTTGGAATTTCAATGACAGAAAAACATCTAGGAATTTAATTCACCAAGAGTAGAATCGGATCATAGATCTAAGCATGCACTTTTCATGGATAGAACAATTCAATGAATTGCAATTAAATTAAATTTAATCCTTTCTTTCGAAACAGACTAAATTGCCTAAACAAATTCAACTAACACTCTCTCAAGTGTATTTGATTTAGTCTAGGTTAGAGATCTATGAATGCTAAGTCTCTTCTTAACAAGCAACTCTCTCTTAAGTTTTGCTAAATTAAGTTCTATCAAAACGATTGAGTAAAGAGTTTCACCTTTCAGTATTTCACCATACTACCTAATATAAGCAAGCAAAATTGGCCAAATTCCACTCACAATATTCCAATTTCAAGATAGATATGAGTCATTCCAAACATGAAATAAGCGCAATAATTCAAGGATAAAGGATCCAATAACAATTCTATGGCTAACAAATCCCTAGATTAGATAAAACTACTCACTTATATTTCTAAATTCAACTTACAACAAGAGTTTAAAAGAAAATTTAATAGAAGAAAGGAAAACTTTACAACAATAGTAGCCCCTTGAATTGTGCAACAATCTTTGAGCCTCCAAGAGCAAGCTTCTCCCTTCTAACCTCAACGAAAACTACACTAAAACTAAGCTAAACTAAAAGAGATGTGAAAGTAGGATTATAATTGCTAAACAAGAAGTCCTTTTCTGCTCAAGAACATACCTATTTAAGCAGCAATCAGAATAACCTCAGCCGCACAATGAAGGAAAACAAAGAGGCTACCAGTTACGAGCTTACCACCGTCCGTGGCAGATACCACGGTCTGATCGTGGTCTTGGCTGGAACTAACTTTTCTGTTCTTCTCATACCCCACGGGCATGGCATCTCAAGGGCATCCATAGGGTTCAACATATACTTAAATGAGGGCCAAATGTCGAGTTAAATGGTCCAACATCCTGCAACTGTCATCAAAAAACCATAGCCAAGCATAAAATAAGAATAGCAGTATAAATTACAACATAAAGCACAGAATTCTCTGCAAAAATGCAGCAAAATAACCATAAAATAAAATACACTTTAAGCGCTCATCATTTATATATGCGCGTCTATATGTATATGTATATGTATATGTATATGTGTATATATATATATATATATATATATATATATATATATATTCATATACTTACATATATTATATATATTATATATAATATATATATATGTAATGTATGTATGTATGTATATCAGACTATATTTATATATATATATATATTATAGTATATATAATATTATATATATATATTATATATTATATATATATAATATAGATAATATATGTAGATGTATATGTATGGATATATACATATATACGCACAGACACACACACACATATATGTATATATATATATATATAGATATATGTGTGTGTGCGCGTCTGTGCATGAGCGTGTGTGCACGCATACAAGCCTGCGTACGTGTGTGCGTGCCGAAATGAATACACACACCCCCACAGCCACACGCAAATATATATATTTATCTATACATATATGTGTAGACATACATGCATACACACATATAAAACACACTGACACACACATGCACACGTACACACACAATTGTATACGCATACATGCATATATACATGCATACATCACATACACATGTATATGTATACATACATACATATATATATATATATACACACACACACACACACACATAGATATATATAAATATATATAAATATATATATATATATATATATATATGTATATATATTTGCATATTATATGCATAGATATATATATGCACATTAAATATATATACAAACATATATCTATATTATACCTGTATACATATATACACACATATATATGTACACACACACACACACACACCACACCACAC
>JAKOGI010004274.1:0-29919 GCA_029747015.1 Carnegiea gigantea
ATCTTTCAAATAAGCCCAAGTTTGTTTAATTTGGACATCATTTGATTGGGCAAAATATCACTCAAAGATACGTTATGCTGATCCAGTCCAGTCTGAGATAAGTGCATTGTTTGGGCCATAACTTTTAAACCGCTTATCCAAATTGAGCAAATGAGCCCATTCTGGAAAATAGACTTCTAGGGATTTCTAGCAAGCCCAAGAACGCGTGTTTTGGCCGAGTATTCTGGAAGATATACTTTGTTGAAGTTGAGGCAGCTGCAAGGATTAATTCTGGGAAAGTGAAGAGTCTTCGGTTACATGTGTTTGTATGGCTGATATTGTGCACGTTTTGGAGGCTTCTAGATGGAGATAATCAGCTGATAGAAATCCTAGAATATTCCTTGCAACCTCCCCCACACCTTTTATGATGAGTCTTTTCATTTTGGAGGTAAACCCGTGGGAATCTCATCGGGGAACACATGACAGAAATTTTCAAGGAGTGTCTTTGCAATGGGGTGAGTGGGCAACATATTTTCTGGGTCGCTTTGGACGTTCAATATCCACTCTCTAAAGGCCTTAAACTCATGCTGAGAAGCCTTTAAAATGGGTTCACTCACGGATAGCAAACAATCAACATGTTTAGGCTTTTTTTGTGGTTGAATTTCGTGGAGCTTGGAGGGGGATAATGGGGCTAGGGTAATCTTGTTCCCATCTTTGGAAAATGAATAGGTATTAAGATAACCATTATGCATAACCTTTCGATCATACAACCATGGTCGTCCTAATAACACATGACATGCATCCATAGGAATAACATCACACCATAACTCATCTTGATAACTCATTCCAATGGAAAAGGAAATCAAACAACGAGAATTCACCTGAATGCCCTTGCTTTGATTTAGCCACTGGATGTTGTATGGAAGTGGGTGTGATGTACCCATGGGAGGCAATGAGAATGAGCAAGTTCAAAGGCAATCCACCCCCAAGAGAGTCCAAGAAGCCACCCAAGTCATGAGGAAACTCATAGAAGATTAAGGCCATTACCCAACAATTCTGGTCAGCAAGTGTTGCAACTTGGTAGCCATAATCACCCAGGATAAAGGTGGTTTAGGTCCATTTTGTTGCCTTGGGTTTTAAGTTTAGGAAGTTAGCTTTCCAATAAAGCAAATTGCAAGTCATTTGGACTTCATTTGCCCATCCAACTCAGCCCTTGAAGTCAAGCTATCCAATCTGCCCAGAACAACCATTTCAGTACCCGGTTTTGATGCTCCATTTTCTCTATCCTTAGATGAACTTTGGACTGTCAAATCCACTTTTTGAAATCCTTTTGAAGTGTACTGAAAGGCCAGTAAAGGCGTTGGAAGTCAAATCCTTGGTTGGGGTTTCAAAAGCAAGCAAGTTCCCAAGAGGTGCAGGCTGATGGCAGCAGATATATCCTTGCCTTTTTTAGGGGGTAACTTTCAAACGGCTGGGAGTTTAAAGCTGCAAGAGGCCTTTCTGGAAACGAGACTTCCAGAGCTTTCTCTCAGATTTTGAATCAACCCATTTGGAAAAGTATTTTGGAAGTTATGCTCATTTGAAGTTGGTGCTGCAGTTCTGAAAGGCACTGGCAGCTTTTACTTTTGCTTTTGTACTTGTTGCTTTTTGGTCCCCCCTATCCCTTGTCCTTTTGGCCGGTTGTTTGGCCTTGGTTTTCATGGGTTTTTTGCTGATTATTAAGGCTTGTAAATATGGGAAGAACCTCAGCATGTAAGGCAACTTTGAATGAATGTATTTGTTGAGTTTAAACTCCCTTGTTTCTCTTCTACTCTTGCTTATCACTAGCTTAGCTCCCTAGTGTGGTGTTCAAGAGTCCTTGAAGATCAATTGAGTGGTGATGTCTGTATCTCTTTGATCCTTAAGGAGGGCTCTAAGTGAACTTGGTGGTGATATCTATATCCAAGTGAGCTTAGTTTGTCTTTTGTTTCTTTGTTGCTTGCAAACCCCTTTCTTCTTCTCTCTCTCTTTTACCTCACTACTTAAGATCCCTTCTTTGATCTTCATTTCAAGGTCTTAGAAGTGCATCAGGGATTCGGCCGTGGAAGTGGTGGAGCTTGTGGTCTAGGAGTTGTGTTTGGGGGTCTTTGAAAGGGGTTGGACCGAGGAGGAGGAGGCTTGTACACAATACCCTTCCCTTTGGCTTTTCGGTGTTGTTCAACTTTGTATGCAAGGGAACTAAGCTCATCAAGTGAAGAGTACGGATGTAACTCAATAACATGGGCAATTTGATCATCCAACCCACTCAAATACCGCACAAGAGTCTGACTCTCATCCTCCCTCAAATCACATTTCAAGAGGAGTTGTTCGAATTCCCTAGTATACTCTTCCACACTCTTGGTTCCTTGTTTAAGGTTAGGGAATTTGAGGTAGTTGTCATGGAGATAGTGGGTGGGTAGGAATTTGGCCTTTAATTTGTCCCTCATTTGTGCCCAAGTACGAATTTTCCCCTTTCCCTTCCTTGCCCTTTTGGCCACCAAGTTTGCCCACCAAATTGAGGCGTATTTACGAAGCTTAAGGGCTACAAGCTTTACCTTTTTTTCATCCGGGATGTCCTTGTAGTCGAAGACCCTCTCAACTGTTCGAAGCCAATCTAGGAACACATCCGGGTCTAGATGGCCTTCATACTCGGGTATGTCGACTTTGAAATCAGGGTTGCCACCTCCACTAGATCGGAGAGGTCTTCCTCTCTCGTCTTCCTCACTAGATGATTCATGAGGATAGCTTCCTTCTTCCTCGGAATTAATCCGAGGCCCTTGTTCCGTGGGGCTTCTAGAGTCCCTCAAACTTCTCCTCTTTTCTTCTAGGAGTTGGCCTAGTTGAGTTTGGAGATACTTGACCCTAGCCTCCAACTCGGCCTCCTCCTTAAGGGCGACCTCGGCCACTTGTTCCGGTGTGAGGCTTGAAGACATGGTGGTAATAGGGTGGGAGATGTGGTGTTTTGGTTCGGTTAGCAAAGGGCACGGTCGTGCTATAGGGCACGGTCTGGCCGTACTAGGTTGCTGGAATCGAATGGGCGTAGTGGGCGAGAGGCACGGTCATGCCGAACGGCACGGGGTACCCGTGCTGAACTGCTGTCCTGGGCACGGCTGGAACGTGCGAAGGAGAGGAAGGGAGATGTGTTTAAGGGTGTTTGTGGCTAAGTGTTTGGGGATGTGTTTGTGGGTGGAAGCAAGCTCAGGAGGCTAGCCAAGGCTCTGATACCAATTGATGTAGCTCTCCTTACACTTGCCAAAGAAAATGAACAAGGAGGAAGAGTTGGCGTGTGAGGGTAGAAGAAGAACAACTTGATAGATCAACTGCCTTCAAGAGATAATCCAAGAGGAGCCACTCTTGTTGAACACTTGGGCAATCTCCTTAGATCAATTAGGATACAGGAACACCACCTAATTGAGATAAAGAGACCTAGACACCACTTAAGTTGCTACACTTAAGATATAGAACTAGGATTTGAGAGAGACAATGCTCTAGTTTGTATTCAAGTTGGCAAAAGACCCTTACAAAAGGAAGAGAGGGGGTATTTATAGGCCAAAACCTCCCTCACTCGGCCAAGGGCTGCAAAACAAGCTAAAAAGTGACTAAATGACTAAGCTTAGGCTAGATTACAAGTACAAGTTGATTACACAAGTGATCTAGCCTAACCTTGACACCTCACTAGCTTAATTAATCTCAAAATTGAGGTGTCAAGCATCTAATAACCTTAGGACAGCAGCTTAGGGGCTTGAACCTGCCAAGAGTACAAGAGTACACTCCAAAACCGAGGTGGCAGTCGGCTCCTCCTTGTAACCGGTTAGAAGGAATTTCCCTCCTTCTTTGGCTGGATAAAAGAAGCACAAGCTGGTCCCTTAGCTCAACTTTAGGGCCATGATTTGATAAATATTTAGATGCCTTTTCATACCCTAAAGTTTGACAAAAGTTGGAGTTGAGGAGGTCAACGAATCAGAGCCTTATTTCGGACTGTGCTGGATTGTGCCCTGCAGTGCACTGTCTTCGATTTTGGCTTGGTTGACTTGCCAAATGGACTCCAAATTCTTTGCAAAAGGTCTTGTTGGAAAGCTAAGATCTTAAGCTTCAAGGGGGTGGTGCGTGCAGGAAATTTCCCCTTCTACATTTTGCTCCAACAGAGAAACAAAACCGGGCCAGAAACGGTATGAACTGGGCAGTTCACTATCTTCTTTGTGCACGTGATTTCTGACTAAGGCATGAACTTCTCTGGCTTCCTTGGACTCCCTAGCAGGGGATGGATCATTGGCAATGGTTTTGGAAGGTTTGGTTAGATGGTCCCCATCATAACCACTTCAAAGGTCAATCTTTGAAAACACCTTGGAGCCATATAACTCGTCGAGCATATCTTCAAGTCTTGGTATAGGATACCTGCACTTGATTGTAATCTTGTTAATGGCCCTGCTATCAACACACATTCTCATTCCTCCATCTTTCTTTGGTACTAGAAGAGCTGGAACGGCACAGGGACTCAAAGACTCTCGAATCAATCCTTTTTCCTCCAACTCTGCAATTTGTCTTTGAATCTCATTAGTATCCTTTGGGTTCATCCTATATGCCGGTTTGTTAGGTAGGACGGAACCAGGAATAAGATCAATGTGGTGTTTGATGGAGACCATCATGAACGGCCCAAAGACCATCAAGCCCAGCCCAAGGAAGACCCAATCAAGCTTTAAGAAGTCAAAGACGTGGCAAAACTCTGTAGAAAAGTTTTATTCCTTCCGGAAGAATTAGTGCCCGATTCGTCCTAGCGGAAGGTAATTTCTGTGGCAACTTTTGGACAAGCTCAAGTAGACCCATAACTTGAGGGCCCATATGCTTTGGAAGCTTAAGATTTCAACTTTAAAATAAGCCCAAGTTTGTTTAATTTGGACCTCATTTGATTGGGCAAAATATCACTCAAAGGTACATTATTCTGATCCAGTCTAGTCTGAGATAGGTGCATTGTTTGGGCCATAACTTTTAAACCGCTAATTCAAATTGAGCACATGAGCCCATTCTGGAAAATAGACTTCCAGGGCTTTCTAGCAAGCCCAAGAACGCGTGTTTTGGCCCAGTATTCTGGAAGATATACTCTGTTGAAGTTGAGGCAGCTGCAAGGATTAATTCTGGGAAAGTGAAGAGTCTTCGGTTACATGTGTTTTTGTGGCTGATATTGTGCACGTTTTGGAGGCTTCTAGATGGAGATAATCAGCTGATAGAAATCCTAGAATATTCCTTATAACCTCCCCCACCCCTTTTATGATGAGTCTTTTCATTTTACTTAGTCTTTTCATTGGCTAGTTTTAATTGTTAGGAATTGTTGAGTCTTTTGGTTGTCTTTTGCTGAGCTTATAAAAGAGGAGGGGCGTGTGATGCTTGTCATTCAAATTGTATGAGATTTCCAAAAGCAATACAAGTACTTTGAGTGTGTTTCTCAAAAGTGCATCCAAAATTCCTAGTTCTATATCTTGAATTGTGGCAAATTCAAGTGGTATTCTAGGTTCTCTATCTTCTCCATTGGAGTGATTCCTCGGTTAAGACAAGAGAATTAGCCCAAGATCAAGTCATTGAGTGGCTTCATGAAGTTACAAGATCTTGTTCTATCCTTTTCTTGTGTGGTGAAGATCTTCTTCCATCTCGTCCATCTTTCATTTCTCTTTTCACTTTGGTTTGTTTTGAGTTTGAGTTTGATTTGAATCACTTTCCACGCACACATACATCAATTGGTAACAGAGCCAAGGCTTTTAAGAGACCCACATCACACCCAAATACATCCCAAAAGTCAAAATATAAAAACACCCCTGCAACAGCTTCACCCACAAACCCGAACCTACACACAGTCGCCCGTGCCAAGGAGCACGACCGTGCCTCCTTCAAAATCTGCATTTCACAAGTCGAAGCAAAGCACGGCCACCTCGTGCCTCACTGCACGCCCGTGCCACCTTCCCCGGCAGCATTTTCTTCCCCCAAAGCACTTCAACATGTCTACTAAGTCTACAAGAAGCGATCAAGCAAGAGTAAAGGAGTTGGAAGCCCAGGTTACATATCTCCGGACACAACTTGGCCAACTCTTAGAGGAGAAAAGAAGGTGGGTTCATAGCCCCACACCCTCTCACCCTTATGAACCGGTGGTCGAATCTGAAGAGGAAGTCCTTCACTCCCGTGTCAATTCAAGTGATGAGGAAGCCCCATGGAGACGAAAGCAAGGAGGCAATATTGGTGGTGTCCGAATTGACATCCCCGAATTTGAAGGTCAACCTGACCCAGATTTATTCCTCGATTGGTTGCATACCATTGAGCGAATCTTTGAGTACGAGGACATCCCGGAGGACAAGAAGGTAAACCTTATAGCCCTTAAACTCAGAAAATATGCTTCAATTTGGTGGGCTAATCTTGGAGCTAAAAGAGCAAGGAATGGAAAGGGAAAAATCAGAACTTGGGCCAAAATGAAAGAAAAGCTTAAGGCCAAGTTTCTTCCCTCTCACTATGTGCAACACAATTATCTCAAGCTCCATCGACTCAAGCAAGGATCCAAGAGTGTGGAAGAATACACTCGGGAGTTTGAACAACTCCTACTCAAATGTGATTTGAAAGAAGACGACTCACAAACCTTGGTAAGATACTTGACTAGTCTTGATGAGTCCATTGCTCATGTAATTGAGTTGCAACCCTATTCATCCCTAGATGACTTGAGTTCTCTAGCCTATAAGGTAGAGCAACAAAAGAAATCTAAAGGAAAGAGCATCTTGTCCAAACCTCTTTCTCGTCCCCACTCCACACAAAGACCTCCCTACTACCCCCTAGACCTCAAAACCCTCCACAAGCCAAAAACACCACTCCAACCCCTCCTAAGCCCTCCACACAAGAGCCCAAATCCAAGGACAAAGTTCGATGTTTTCGTTGCCAAGGAATGGGACACTATGCCTCAGAGTGTCCAAACAAAAGGATTGTTTCCTTAGCAGAATATCAAGAAGCATGTGAACAACATGCATATGAAGAAGAAGAAGGAGAACATTTTGAAGAAGGAAGCTTGGAAGAAGTTGAAGAAGGCCCCGATGAAGGAGAATTGCTAGTCATCCGCTGGGCATTAAGTGGATTTGCCACTCAAGAAGACATGGAGCAAAGAGAAGCTATATTCCACACAAGGTGTACCGTGGGAAACAAGGTATGCTCCCTCATTATTGATGGTGGAAGCTGTGCCAATGTTGCTTCCAAGACTATGGTTGATAAGTTCAAGCTGCAAGTCTCTCCTCGCCCCAATCCCTACACCATTCAATGGTTGAACCAAGGCAAGGGTTTGCAAATCACTCACCGATGTCTTGTTTCTTTTTCAATTAGGAAAAATTATAAAGATGAGATATGGTGTGACATTGTCCCTATGGATGCTTGTCATATTTTGTTGGGTAGACCGTGGCTATTTGATAGAAGTGTCATCCATGATGGCCGGATGAAAACTTATTCTTTCCAAAAAGACCACAAAAAGATTACCCTTACTCCTCTCAAAATTCCCTCCACCACTAGACCCAAAGACAATCCTCACTTGGATGTCTTTCTTACCACTCTCCTCAAATTCAAGCACCATGAGTTTGAGTCTTTCAAAGACTTGATTCTTCTACAAGAGGAACCTAAGCCACCATTTCCCACACATCCACTACTCACCCCTCTCCTTCAAACCTACCATCATGTCTTTCCACAAGATATCCCACATGGCCTTCCCCTCCTAGAGCCATCCAACACAAGATAGACGTCATTCCCGGTCCCGTTCTTCCCAACAAGCCGGCCTACCGGATGTCTCCTAGTGAAACTCAAGAAATCCAAAGACAAGTAGATGATCCAAGGGTTTAATCCGGGAGAGTTTGAGTCCATGTGCCGTGCCCGCCCTCCTTGTTCCTAAAAAGGACGGTAGCATGCGCATGTGTGTGGATAGCCGGGCTATTAACAAAATCACGATCAAGTACCGGTATCCTATTCCAAGATTGGAAGATCTACTTGATGAACTCCATGGAGCCGCTATCTTTTCCAAGATTGATTTACGAAGTGGCTACTATCAAATCCGGATCTTTGAAGGTGATGAATGGAAAACCGCCTTTAAGACTAAAGGAGGTTTGTATGATGGCTTGTGATGCCATTTGGGCTTACTAATGCCCCTAGCACTTTCATGAGGCTTATGAACCAAGTTCTAAAGCCCCTCATTGGCGTTTGTGTTGTTGTCTACTTTGATGATATTTTGGTCTATAGCAAGACCGAAGAAGAGCATGCCCAACACTTGCAACAAGTTTTGGAGATCCTTTCTCAAGAGCAACTCTATGGCAATATGGAGAAATGTTATTTCTTCACCCCTCAAGCGGTATTCTTGGGTTTCATTGTGTCCGCCCAAGGTCTTCAAGTTGATGATGGCAAGATCAAGGCTATCCAAGAATGGCCTACTCCTACATCTATCACTCAAGTAAGGAGTTTCCATGTCCTAGCATCATTCTACCGGAGATTCATCTGAAATTTCAGCACCATTGTGGCTCCTATGACCGAGGTAATTAAAGGCAAAGAATTTTCTTGGAATGAGCAAGCACAGCAAGCCTTTGAAGAGATCAAGAAGAAACTCACTAGTGCTCCCGTCCTTGCCTTGCCCGATTTTGCCAAAGTTTTTGAAGTTGAATGTGATGCATCCGGGGTAGGAATTGGAGCTGTCCTATCTCAAGAGAAGAGACCCATTGCCTTCTTTAGTGAGACGCTCAACGATGCCAAGAAGAAGTACTCCACCTACGACAAGGAGTTTTATGCTATCATTAGAGCATTGGAGCATTGGCGTCATTATCTTGTTGGAGGAGAATTCATTCTCCATTCTGATCATGAGGCTCTCAAGTACATTCAAGGACAACACAACCTCAGCCCTAGACATGCTAAATGGGTAGAGTATCTTCAGTCCTTCCATTTCACCATCCAACATAAGGCGGGGACTCTCAACAAAGGAGCGATGCACTCTCTCGTAGGTACTTGTTACTCTCCACTTTGAGTACTAAAGTACTTGGTTTTGAGATTGTGAAAGACTTGTACTCCAAAGATGATGATTTCAAAGATATTTTTAAGAAGTGTTCTAAGCACCCCCACGGGTTGTTTCACTTAGAAGATGGGTTCCTATTTAAAGGCTCACGCCTTTGCATTCCTCAATGCGGATTTAGAGAGCTCCTTATCCAAGAGCTACATGGAGGAGCCCTAGCCGGCCATTTCTGATGGAGACCATCGTGAGAAGCCCAAGGACCATCAAGCTCAGCCCAAGGAGGATTCACTCAAGCTTCAAGAGGTCAATGAAGTTGCCAAACTTTGCCGGAAATTGGCGTTCATGCCCGAAGAGGTAGTGCCGCCTTCATCCAGAAATTTCCCGATTTTTGTGTGCACTTTTGGCCTACCTAACGTGGACCCACAACTTGAGCCTCCACATGGTTTTGAAGCTTAAGATGTCAGCTTTAAAATAAGCCCAATTTTATTTAATTTGGACATCATTTGATTGGGCAAAATATCACTCAAAGATACGTTGTGCTGATCCAGTCTAGTCTGAGATAGGTGCATTGTTTGGGCCATAACTTTCAAACCGCTTATCCAAATTGAGCAAATGATCCCATTCTGGAAAATAGACTTCCAGGGCTTTCTAATAAGCCCAAGAACGCGTGATTTGGCCGAGTATTCTGGAAGTTATGCTCTGTTGAAGTTGAGGCAGTTGCACGGATTAATGCTGGGAATATGAAGAGTCTTCGGTTACATATACTTGTGTGGCTGATATTGTGCACGTTTTAGATGCTTCTAGATTGATGTAATCAGCTGCAAAATCCTAGAATATTCCTTGTAACCTCCCCCACCCCCTTTTATGATGTGTCTTTTCATTTTTCTTAGACTTTGCATTAGCTAGTTTTTAATTGTTAGGAGTTATTTGAGTCTTTTGATTGTCTTTTGCTGAGTCTATAAAGGGGAGGGGCATGTGAAGCTAATCATTCAGCATTGTAAGAGATTTCCAAAGTAATACAAGCACCTTTGAGAGTGATTCTCATTTTGTGTCTCAAAATTCCTAGTTCTATATCTTGAATTTGGCTCATTCAAGTGGTGTTCTAGGTTCTCTTCCTTTTCCAATTGGAGTGATTCCTTGGTTAAGACAAGAGAATTAGCCCAAGATCAAGTCATTGAGTGGCTCTGTGAAGGATTATCTTAATTACAAGGTCTTGTTTATCCTTGTTCTTTTTGTTATTATTCTTCAAACCATCTCAAACTATCTTCCTCCATATTCACTTTTCTTTGGTTGATTCTTGTTTAGTTTGAGTTTGAGTTGATTTGGATCACTTACCACCCACATCTACATCAATTGGTATCAGAGCCAAGGCTTTTAAGTGACCCACATCATACCCAAACACATCCCAAAAAGCCAAAATACAAAAAAAAAAAAAAAGAGGCACAAACCGGCAATCCGAAGTCTTGAAGACCAGAGAAGCAGCACGGTGCCCCCGTGCCACAACACACGACCGTGCCATATTCTTTTTCCAGGAATCTTCAAGTCGAGACGGAGCACGGTGCCCCCGTGCCGCCAAGCACGACCGTGCCACTCTACTTTTCTGCATTTTCTTCAGCCGAAGCATAGCACGGCCTGACCGTGCCCCCTTGCACGACCGTGCCACTTTCCCTGCTGCATATTCTTCCTTCAACGCATCTCCAACATGTCTACAAAGTCCACAAGAAGCGACCAAGCACGTGTGGAAGAGTTAGAAGCACAACTCACTTATCTTCGAACTCAACTTGGGCAACTTTTGGAGGAGAAAAGAAGGTGGGTTCATAGCCCCACTCCCTCTCATCCTCATGAACCGGTGGTTGAATCTGAAGAGGAAGTCCATCACTCCCATGCCAATTCAAGTGATGAGGAACCCCCAAGGAGACGAAGGCAAGGAGGAAATATTGGTGGTGTCCGAATTGACATCCCCGAATTTGAAGGCCAACTTGATCCGGACTTATTTCTCGATTGGTTGCACACCATTGAGAGGATCTTTGAATATGAGGACATCCCGGAAGATAAGAAGGTAAAGCTTGTAGCCCTTAAACTCAGAAAATATGCTTCAATCTGGTGGGCTAACCTTGGAGCGAAAAGAGCAAGAAACGGGAAAGGGAAAATCAGAACTTGGGCCAAAATGAAAGAAAAACTCAAGGCCAAGTTTCTTCCCTCTCACTATGTGCAAGACAATTATCTCAAGCTCCATCGACTCAAGCAAGGATCCAAGAGTGTGGAAGAATACCCTCGGGAGTTTGAACAACTCCTACTCAAATGCGATTTGAGAGAAGACGACTCACAAACCTTGGTAAGATACTTGACCGGTCTTGATGAGTCCATTGCTCATGTAATTGAGTTGCAACCCTATTCATCCCTAGATGACTTGAGTTCTCTAGCCTACAAGGTAGAGCAACAAAAGAAATCAAAGGGAAAGAGTGTCCTTTCCAAGCCTCTCTCTCGTCCTTACCCCACACAAAAGCCTCCGTACTACCCTCCTCGTCCACAAAATCCCCCACCTCCACAAACCAAAAACACCACTCCAACCCCTCCAAAACCCTCCACACAAGAGCCCAAATCAAAGGACAAGGTTCGTTGCTTTCGGTGTCAAGGCATGGGACACTATGCATCTGAGTGTCCAAACAGGAGGATTGTTTCCCTAGCGGAGTACCAAGAAGCATGTGATGAACATGCCTATGATGAAGAAGAAGGAGAGCACTTTGAAGAAGGAAGTTTGGAAGAAGTTGAGGAAGGCCCCGATGAAGGAGAGTTGCTTGTTATCCGCCGGGCCTTGAGTGGAATTGCCACTCAAAAGGACATGGAGCAAAGAGAAGCCATTTTTCACACCAGGTGTACCGTAGGAGACAAGGTTTGTTCCCTTATCATTGATGGAGGTAGTTGTGCTAACGTTGCCTCAAAGACTATGGTGGACAAACTCAAGCTGCAAGTCTCTCCTCGTCCAAATCCCTACACCATACAATGGTTGAATCAAGGCAAAGGTTTGCAAATTACTCACCGTTGTCTTGTTTCTTTTTCAATTGGGAAAAACTATAAAGATGAGATTTGGTGTGATATAGTCCCCATGGATGCTTGCCATATATTATTGGGTAGACCATGGCTTTTTGATAGAAGTGTCATCCATGATGGCCGGATGAACACTTACTCTTTTCTCAAGGACCGTAAGAAAATCACTCTTACCCCTCTCAAAAGTCCTTCCCCCTCTAAGACAATCCTCATTTGGAAGTCTTCTTTACTACTCTTCTCAAATCTGAGCACCATGAGTATGAGTCTTTTAAAGACTTGATACTTTTACAAGAAGAGTCTAAGCCATCATCTCCCTCACATCCACTACTCACCCCTCTTCTACAAGCCTATCACCATGTTTTTCCACAAGAAATTCCACATGGCCTTCCCCCTCCAAGATCTATCCAACACAAGATAGACCTCGTTCCCGGATCCGTACTTCCAAACAAGCCGGCATACCGGATGTCTCCAAGCGAAACTCAAGAAGTCCAAAGACAAGTGGATGATCTCTTGTCCAAGGGTTTAATTCGGGAAAGTCTAAGCCCATGTGCCGTGCCCGCCCTCCTTGTTCCTAAGAAGGATGGTAGCATGCGTATGTGTGTTGATAGCCGGGCAATAAACAAGATCACTATCAAGTACCGGTTTCCTATTCCCCGATTGGAAGATCTATTGGATGAATTACATGGAGCCGCTATCTTTTCTAAGATTGATCTTAGAAGTGGCTATTATCAGATTCGTATTTTTGAAGGTGATGAATGGAAAACCGCCTTTAAGACTAAAGGAGGTTTATATGAGTGGCTTGTAATGCCATTCGGGCTTACTAATGCCCCGAGCACTTTTATGAGACTCATGAACCAAGTTCTCAAGCCCCTCATTGGAACTTGTGTTGTCGTTTACTTTGATGATATCTTGGTCTATAGCAAGACCGAGGAGGAGCATGCCAAGCATTTGCAACAAGTTTTGGAGATTCTTTCACAAGAACAACTTTATGGCAATATGGAGAAATGCTTTTTCTTCACTCCTCAAGTGGTATTCTTGGGTTTCATTGTTTCCGCCCAAGGCCTCCAAGTTGATGAAAGCAAGATCAAGGCTATTCAAGAGTGGCCAACTCCTACATCCATCACTCAAGTAAGGAGTTTTCATGGCCTAGCCTCATTTTACCGGAGGTTCATTAGAAATTTCAGCACTATCGTGGCTCCTATGACCGAGGTAATTAAAGGCAAAGAGTTTTCATGGAATGAGCAAGCACAACAAGCCTTTGAAGAGATCAAGAAGAAGCTCACTAGTTCCCCCGTTCTAGCCTTGCCTGACTTTACCAAAGTCTTTGAAGTAGAATGTGATGCATCCGGGGTAGGAATTGGAGCTGTCCTATCTCAAGAGAGGAGACCCATTGCCTTTTTTAGTGAGAAGCTCAACGATGCCAAGAAGAAGTACTCCACCTATGACAAGGAGTTTTATGCAATCATTAGAGCATTGGAGCATTGGCGTCATTACTTAGTTGGAGGTGAGTTCATCCTTCATTCCGACCATGAAGCTCTCAAATACATTCAAGGACAACACAAGCTCAACCCTAGACATGCTAAATGGGTAGAGTATCTTCAGTCCTTCCACTTCACTATCCAACATAAGGCGGGTACTCTCAACAAAGGAGCTGATGCATTGTCAAGAAGGTACTTATTACTCTCCACTTTGAGTACTAAAGTACTTGGGTTTGAAGTTGTTAAAGATTTGTACCCAAAAGATGATGATTTCAAGGACATTTTTGAGAAGTGTCTTAAACACCCCCATGGGTTGTTTCCACTTAGAAGATGGGTTCCTATTCAAAGGTTCACGCCTTTGTATACCTCAATGTGGATTTCGTGAACTGCTTATCCAAGAGCTGCATGGAGGAGCCCTAGCTAGCCATTTTGGTGTTGAGAAGACTAGATCAATGTTGAAGGAACACTACTATTGGCCTAAGATGTCAAGAGATGTAGAGCATTTCATCAAAAGATGTTCTACTTGTCAAATGGCTAAGAGCCATTCTTTGCCCCAAGGATTGTATTCTCCACTCCCCATTCCTCAAGCCCCTTGGGGAGATATTAGCCTGGATTTTATCACGGGTTTGCCTAGAACCCAAAGGAACAAAGACTCCATTATGGTGGTTGTGGATCGATTCTCCAAGATGGCGCATTTCATCCCTTGCCACACCACTAATGATGCTACTCGAGTGGCTAATCTTTACTTCAAGGAGATTGTGAGACTACATGGCATTCCAAAGAGCATGGTATCTGATCGGGACTCCAAGTTTCTTAGTCATTTTTGGCTAACTCTATTGCGCAAATTGGGTACTCAACTCAAGTTTAGCACTACTTGTCATCCCCAAACTGATGGCCAAACTGAAGTCACTAATAGGACTTTGGGTACCTTACTTCGAGTCCTAGTGAAGCAGCATTTGCAGAATTGGGATGAGTTGCTACCACATGCCGAGTTTGCATTCAATCGAGTGCCTAGTAAGTCGACCCAACTCTCTCCATTTCAAGTTGTGTATGGCTACAATCCCAAGAGTCCCTTGGATCTTGTTCCTATTCCAACTCCCACAAAATTTAGTTGGGAAGCTGAAAAAAGAGCCAAGGAGATCCAAGATCTTCATGTAAGAGTTAGAGATAACATTGCCAAGGCTAATGAAAGAGCCATGCAAAGCGCCAACAAGCATCGCAAGGAGGTACATTTTCAACCAGGAGATTTGGTATGGATTCCCATGAGGAAGGAGCGTTTCCCTTCAAAGAGAAAATCTAAGTTGATGCCGCGTTCCGATGGTCCATTTGAAATCCTTGAGAAGGTTGGGCCCAATGCATACAAGGTTGATCTACCTGGAGATTATGGAGTTTCGGCTACCTTCCATGTCTCCGATCTTAGCCCCTATTTCGATGATGAGCCCCTTCCTAGTTTGAGGGCAAACTTTCACTTACCCGGGGGGAATGATGGAGACCATCGTGAGAAGCCCAAGGACCATCCAGCTCAGCCCAAGGAGGATTCACTCAAGCTTCAAGAGGTCAAGGAAGTTGCCAAACTTTGCCGGAAATTGGCGTTCATGCCCGAAGAGGTAGTGCCGCCTTCATCAAGAAATTTCCCGATTTTTGTGTGCACTTTTGGCCTACCTAACGTGGACCCACAACTTGAGGCTCCACATGGTTTTGAAGCTTAAGATGTCAGCTTTAAAATAAGCCCAATTTTAATTAATTTGGACATCATTTGATTGGGCAAAATATCACTCAAAGATACGTTGTGCTGATCCAGTCCAGTCTGAGATAGGTGCATTGTTTGAGCCATAACTTTCAAACCGCTTATCCAAATTGAGCAAATGAGCCCATTCTGGAAAATAGACTTCCAGGGCTTTCTACCAAGCCCAAGAACGCGTGATTTGGCCGAGTATTCTGGAAGTTATTCTCTGTTGAAGTTGAGGCAGCTGCAAGGATTAATTCTGGGAATATGAAGAGTCTTCGGTTACATGTGATTGTGTGGCTGATATTGTGCACGTTTTAGATGCTTCTAGATTGATGTAATCAGCTGCAAAAATCCTAGAATATTCCTTGTAACCTCCCCCACCCCTTTTATGATGAGCCTTTTCATTTTTCTTAGACTTTTCATTAGCTAGTTTTAATTGTTAGGAGTTATTTGAGTCTTTTGATTGTCTTTGGCTGAGTCTATAAAAGGGGAGGGGCATGTGAAGCTAATCATTCAGCATTGTAAGAGATTTCCAAAGTAATACAAGCACCTTTGAGAGTGATTCTCATTTGTGTCTCAAAATTCCTAGTTCTATATCTTGAATTTGGCTCATTCAAGTGGTGTTCTAGGTTCTCTTCCTTTTCCAATTGGAGTGAGTCCTTGGTTAAGACAAGAGAATTAGCCCAAGATCAAGTCATTGAGTGGCTCCGTGAAGGATTATCTTAATTACAAGGTCTTGTTTATCCTTGTTCTTTTTTGTTATTATTCTTCAAACCATCTCAAACTATCTTCCTCCATATTCACTTTTCTTTGGTTGATTCTTGTTTAGTTTGAGTTTGAGTTGATTTGGTTCACTTACCACCCACATCTACATCAGCACTGCGCAGCACTGTCAAGGTTAAGGTGATTCCGGCACACTAGCTGAAAACAGTCCATTGAAATCCATTAATTGCATACATGTCTGCAACAATTGTGCAAAATTTCATTTCAAATATGAAAACAATCATGCTAAGAGGCCAAAAAAATAGCATAGAAAAAATCAGAAGCAACACCCAACCTACCGGATTCAACCCAGTGCCTAGGGATTGCAGTCTCTGCTCTGCTGAGCTATTGGATCAGATCACTCTAAGAAGACCAACTACAATCGAAAATATATATCAAGGTAGCACCTCTAATCATATTCATTCACTAACCTGGAAATCTCAAAATGTGGAATTCTAGATTATATAGTGTGCTGGATGCAAACTTAAATATTTATTCTTAGTCCCTGGGTATAAAGCCAGAAACTATACTCTCACTCTGAACATCTATCTGTCTCTACTTTTTACAAAGATTATATCTTTCTTTTCTCAGAGGTGTTAGGGATGGGACTTTTCAGAAAACAAAAATGGAACTCCAACCTGCCGGATTCAAAGCAGCGACCTAAGGATTAATCTGCTGAGCAACTACAGTCCTCCACTCTACCAACTGAGCTAAGGTCGCTCCTTGGCAGACACCAGATACATTATCAGAATATTTCGTGTGTTGGAATTGATTGCATATTTAACTTCTGATCTTATAGATCAGGACGTAGAAACTAATGACCTACTCAAAAATTCAGAGGAGTTGATTGCATATTTAACATCTGATCTTACAGATCATGAGATACGACATCCACACAGCTACAGACCTTCAATCCCTTGGCTGTAACTCCACAAAATTATACTCATGGTAATTTAATACAAAACTAATTTGTCTGCCGTTTGTTGGAAAAGGGGGGGAAAAATATTCCAGAGAATAAAACATGTAGCTCCAACCTGCCAGATTCGAACCAACGACCTAAGGATTAATCTGCGCACCAGCTACAGTCCTCCGCTTTACCAACGGAGCTAAGGTAGGCTCTTTGATATGAGCCAGCTAAAAATAATTATTTTTTCATTTAGTAGACTCAGTAACCCAGATATGTGGATTCCATGGACAAGTTAACCAGATACGATCATAGTATGCATGAATGAACATCATGAAAATCGGAGAAAGAAAAAGGGGGCCCAAAATCTATCCTTTGGGATTCAAATCCGTGACATGGATTATCAGCTTGAGCAGCACAGTACTCAGCTTTACCAAGTACCAACTGAACTAAGGTCAGATCATATCATGTCACTCTTGCCAGATATAAACACCACAACTAAAGCTTTGAAGGCCGGTCAACAAATTTAAAAGCAACCGCAACTGAATAGCGCATTTAGCTCCTGTCGCAAAGAGCAATCAGCTCAATTGGCATTCGCTTCTGAGGACTAACTGAACTGGCTGACCCCACCTCCAGGGTTCTAATCGCAGGGGGTTCAAACTCTCCCAGTGACAGGGAATAATTAAGGGGGCAAAATGCCTTTGGCCGAGACATGTTACTCTGGCCGGACAATTAAAGTTTCGAATGTTCAAACTCCCCCAGTGATAGGGAATAATTAAGGGGACAACATGCCTTTGGCCAAGACATGTTACTCTGGCCAGACAATTAAAGTTTCGAAGGACTGTCAACAAACTCAAAGCAATTGTAACTGAATAGCGCGTATGGTTTCAGTCACAGAGAGCAATCAACTCAATTGGCATCTGGTCCTTGTGGCTAATCCCACCTCTAGAACTTCTAATGGCCGGATGTTCACACTTTTCCAGTGACAGGGAATAACTGAAGGCTCAACATTTGTTCCACATGAGATTAACACCCCCCCCCCCCCCACAAAAAAAAAAAAACCCACACACACAAAAATAAAGGCCCAGTAAATCCCTCTACCTGGGTACACTGCGGAGGTAGGGGACCCAACACCCTCTGAAAAAACGATTCAACTTTTGACAGAATCCAGAGCAACACATATGAACCTCACTAGACATATGTTTCTCACTTCCAGAGCTACTAGAAGTGGAGTTCCCAATTAGATAAAAGGATTAGCTATACATCTCCAGTCAGTTTGGATAAGTTCTGCTACCACTAAATTACATCCATCATATGGCCCTGAATTATTTTTTTTAATAAAAGAAAAGAAAAATTGGCGAGTGTTTAGGGAAAAAAATGAGACTCCGACCTGCCGGATTCGAACCAGCGACCTAAGGATTATCCTGCTGAACAACTACAGTCCTCCGCTCTACCAACTGAGCTAAGGTCGGCTCTGTGCTGTACCCTTGTTAAAAATAACAATACCATCACTGGCTGACTCAAAAACTCAACTATGTAAACTTTGTACATAATTGACTGGACAAAACCCCAGTATGTATTTGCAAGGAACACGAAAAACGAACCCTTGAACTCCGACCTGCTGGATTCGAACCAGCAACCTAAGGATTCTCTGTTCTACTAACTGCAGTCCACCTCACTACCAGCTGTGTTAAGGTCAGATCACATTAGTTTAGCACCACATAAATACACTACAATGCAATGCCCATCAAGACCCGTTGAAAATTTGTATAGAAACTACGACTGGACAGAACATTTCATTTCTGCCATCATGGTATACGCAACACACTAGCACCACATCTGATAGAAACCTCTGTAAATTTGTTAACTTTCATAACACACTAGCACCACATCTGATATAAACCTCATAAATTTGTTAACTTTCATAACGCTGCATGTGAAATTTGAAGTGATCATAAAACTCCAACATCAGCCAGATCCCGCAACTTTCGATATCACAGTTTTGTATTCTCTACATGGGCCTGAATTGTTAAGGATTAAGTACTCTTGGATATTAGGATAAAAGGAAAACTAAAGGGGAATAGATTTGCAAAAAACAAAAACAAAATTCCGACCTGCCGGATTCGAACCAGCGACCTAAGGATTATCTGTTGTACCAACTACAGTCCTCCGCTCTACCAACTGAGCTAAGGTCGGATTATATCAGTGTAGCACCAGATGCATTACGTAAACTACACTACCATGCATTTTTCACCAAAACCTCTTGAAAACTGGGTATAGGAGCTATGACTGGAAGCACATTAAATCTCTGTCCTCACGAGATTTGTAGCACAGTAGCACCACATACATCTCTACGTTTATTAACTTTCATCACTCTCCACGTGGAATTTCCAATTAGACACTAGAACTGGTTATAAAACTCCAACATCCGCAAGATCCCCTGATTTTCCATATCAGGGTATTATCTTCTCACCCGGATGGTCAGTCTATTTTCAAAAGACAAAAATTGAAGGGGTACAGATTTGCAAAAGTATAGATGAAACTCTGACCTGCCGGATTTGAACCAGCGACCTAAGGATTAATCTGCTGAACAACTACAGTCCTCCGCTCTACCAACTGAGCTAAGGTCGGCTCTTTAGAAAAGCCCAGCTAAAACTTAAGAATCCTTTGAATTTCGAAGTCCGTGCCTTCAACAAATAAGGAGAATATCCACATTTTATAAATAATTAACCACAGAAGATCAACAAAATCATTTCATTCCATGAACTTGAATAAGGCACATAGAAATTGAGTTCAAGATCTATAATTAATATACAAAAAGACATGGAGTAAGTACATATTATACACAAGAAACTAAATTCTAGGGTTTCTAGTAATTCTCTGTTCATTAATTTCCCCAAATCAGACAGGATTCACAGCTAATCAAATAGAAATCATGACGAATCTCAAACAGAAGAATGCCAAATCCTCCACAACAGTGAATTAAATAATTGGATTCGAATCTCAATATTTCCTTAATTATTCGCACGTTTTCTCCACATTGGAAGGCATTGATGGGATATAAGAGAGTGCATACCGTTGAATATGGATGAGATCTGGCCAATGTTCTGCTGTTTGACTTGGATTGTTTAATCATTCTGCGAATCTCCACTGTGTCCCCCCTCAACTGCGAATTCCATCAGCATCATTGGAAGACAGCAACGTCATGATCATAGTTAGGATTCAAAGCGCCGAAGACTAATCACTTTGCAATTTGGGCTTTTTTTTGTTAATCAGCCTGGCACGGATTTTTAGAGCATTCTTAGTGTCGAGCCACTTTTTTTGACTAATTAGGGGGAGTCTGTCTCTGTTATATCAGCTTATAAGTCAATTTTTTATTACAATCATTTCTCTCTTTAATAAAGACTCACTATTCTGACTTATTAAATAAAATAATACTCATGAATTCACTCTATAGCACACAATTTTATTTTTAGTGTAAAAAAACTAACTAAAAATATTTAAAGAATAAAAAAGCAAGCAAAAGGTGGGAGTGAGCCGACTCACCCCTGCAAGCCCCTTGCCGCAAGGTAACTACTAGAGAACTCTCCCCGCCTCACTCCCTTTTTCTCTCCTCCGTTTTCCCTTGCGAGCCAGCTAGTGCAATGGCTCTTTGCCCTCGGCCACTTTCCTTTCCTCTTTTTTTTTAAGCAAGAAAAAAGGGAATATTTTCATTAAATAAAGGGTCATACAGGACTACAAGATACATTGATCCAATGAAATAGGAATTTTAATATCAAAATACAATTTTCATTTCACAATTACTATTTTTTCATGCGTTGATCATCCGTCTTTCTATAACTGTTGTTTTAGGATACAACATAGAGAAAAGATTTACAAATCTATCATAATATCTTCTTGAAAATAGATTTGCTTATCTAGTATAGTTTATTTGGATGAAATATTAATCCTCTGACATAGAAGATCACATTTAAAGTGTCAAATTCTGTTCCTTCACCCTTAAGTAAAAAAACTAGAAAAGAGTAGAACAAACCAGCCATAAAACATAAAATTGTCACAATTAAAGAGACATAATAACTCTCGCAATTGGAGAGAAAATTACTGCTAAAAGGATAAAAATGCTACATAGTAAAAAGAGAATAAAAAGATGGTAGATAGGATGCCCAAGATGATCTAATAACTGACCATCCAACTTTTGTAGTACCCAATTTGAGAAGGAGAAGTTGAAGAAGAAGAAGAACATGATAATGATGGGGCAATGGTTTTTGTTTTCTAAAAAAATGGACACTTTCCTTTTTTGTTCTTTTTCCCCCTCCCATGGACTAGGGTCCATCCTTCTAGGGACTTAGACATAATCAATAGGTCGGAGCCGCAATCCTTAAAAATGAGGGTCGGGTAGGCTTTTTTTTATATCCAACACGCCTCGACCCTCAAATTGAGGGTACCCGACTATGATGAGGGTCGGGCTTAGGTAAAGTATTTGACCCTCTAACCCGATCCATTAACTCTCACTTTTTTAAAAAATGAAATTAAAATTTAACATAAAAACAAGATACTTTCGATTTCATTTGTTCAAAACTTTTTCACTTTCATTTTCCCGTCTCCTCTTAACTTCCCTTCCTTCACCTCCCCAAATCTCACTGGTTCATGACCTTCTAACACTCTTTCTTTCTGATATATGGAGTAGTCGTTTTAGTAAACTAATCATTTTAATCACTTACGCAATTAAAGTGTTTGTATTATGATATGCTTCATTGGAACATTATATTATCAGTTGACCTTTTATTTTGTACGATGTTTAATGTTGAATTTTATAATTAAAAAAACTTAGTGAAAATTTTCATTTCTATATAGGAAAGGTTTGAGGATTGGATCTGACCCGAGGATACCCACAGTGTCAGTGTCAGGATCAGGGATATGCCGACCTACATGAGGATCGGGAAGGGTCAGGATTGAGAAAATTCTATCTGCTGACCCTCATGACTTGACTCTCAACCGGACTCAACCCTCCATTTGATTAGGTCTAAAGGGCTACACTTACAATACAAGTTCCATTTTTTGGAACTCCAGGTTAAGGTTTACTAGTCCACATCATCTAAATTCTAACATTTGAACACGTTTTCCTCACCTCTACATCACGTGATCTTCAACTTGAATCCCCAAACAAAAACATTTCTCATAGAGCCCACAACTAAACATTTGTAGTTATTTTTTTCCTTTTATTTTGTATTGTTATTTATATTTATAACTTGTAATTATTTTTTGCTCAAAAAATTAAATATTTTATTAAATTTTCAAAAATTGAATAAGCATTTTTTTAGGTAATATGTAATATACATTTTTTTTTTCTTGATAGCACAACACAATGAAGATACAATATGAAATTTCAACTCAATTAAAACAAATACAATATGAAGGTTCGACTTGAAGAAAATTTCTAATATGAAATATCGACTTGGGAAAAAACACAATACAAAATTTGAACTCGGAAAAAATTACAATAAGAACTTGACAAAGAAAAATTAAAATACCAAAGTTTGACCAAACAAAATACATAGCTGTTATCTTTGTTGTCTTTATCATGTCATTTGTCGCTTCCATATTTCTTCAATCAATTCCAATTGGAGACGTGTATGTGTATCGAGGTCTTGAACTTGTGCTGATCTATGGAAAGTCGCATAGCACATGGTCTTGTTCGACATTAGGCTTCGGGATGCTTCCCTCCACATGCTTATAGTCAAAAGTAAGGCCATATAAATCATATTCATCTTTAACAATCATATTGTGGAGTATAACATATGTCTTCATTATCAAAGCCAAGTCAGCCTTCTTCATGTGTTGAGCAAAACCATGGAGGATGGCAGAGTGAGCTCGTAGCAGACCAAATGCTCCAACCATGTCCTTACGACCATTGACAACATATTGGATAGTTTTCACAAGGTCATCCATTTTGGATAAGTACCATAAAATAGAAAGCATTTGTATTGTACTTACGACCATTGACAACGTATTCGCATTTTGGTGCCCGATCTTCATGGAACTGCTAGAAGATCGGTGAATGAATAAGGACATTTATATCATTGAGACTTCCTGAATAGCCAAAGAAGGCATGTCATACCCAAAGGTTATAGAAAGAAAGTAGTTCAAGAATCAAAGTTGGGACTTTATAAATCCCTTTAGCAAACATTACTTTCCAACCAATTGGATAGATCTTCCACTCTTAATGCATACAATCAATGCTTCCTAATATAAAGGGAAAATCATGGGCTTCTACCACTTGTAATAGACAATGAACATCAGCTTGAGTCAGTTTTCTTAAATACTATTCCCTAAATACTACAATGACCCTAGCGGCAAAATTTTTTCAAGTACTATAGCATTGTGCTCACAAATCTTCAAGTCTTCATCAACACAATTGGCTGATATACCACAAGCCAACATCCACATGGCTACAGTGCACATAGTTAGCGACGTCAACCCACATCGCCCAAGTGCTCATACCTCAACTGGAAGTACTCCGAATGATTCCCAAAGTCCTTTACGATGTGAAGGAATAAGTGCTTTTGCATCCTGAATGGCTGAATCTACAATGAAAATAATTTTCATTGTAGAGTGAAATCTTTTGTGAAGTAGTCTTTGTATAGGTGATTGTGAACTTCTTCTTGATCTCGCTTAATAAATCCTTCTTTCCTTTTCGGTCTTCATGATGATGATGAAAGCCTCTTCTCTTGTCTAGATTGTCTAAGCTTCAGAAGTAATTCCATTTCCTTGGCATAAGTTTCATTGTCTAGAATATATTTCAAAATCGGTGTATTATCACTCGATTCTTTAAGGGTGAAGCTCAAACCATCTGACACTAACAAAGAAGAGGACGAGGATAATGAATCACTCATTGTGAACTACCTGTGCATATATAATCGTAAATAGCAAACTAAATGTACATAACAAACTTAAATATATAATCTTAAAAAGGAAAGATTCCATTTCATAAAATAAAGAGGTTTCACACAATGCATAACAAACATGCATACGTTTCTTCATTAATCACTACCACCTAGGTGCGTACACAGCATACATTTGTTTCACTAACATCCTACAACCTAGGTTTCAGTCCAATGAAGGTAGGAATTATATTTTACCCAATTAATGACAGGGTGTTTGGCGGCACTAGCTTTTAATTTCCTCTTACATTGGTCCACATCTTGCGCCATTAGTAGGACACATTTCAACAAGGTCCATCCTCATAATCGTGTTCTCATACTTCATCTCCTTCATTAGCTACTCCCTTCCTTGAATACCTGATGTTGATCTTTAAGACATATCACTTCATGAACTACTACCGCTTTCCTCTCCTACACTCTGCCATATTGTTTGAAGAGGTAATTCTCCTTCCCATTCGTTGTGCTCAACACTGATAGTTCCTTGGTCATCAAATCCAAAATAGGATCATTAACTTTCTCTTTCGCCTTTCTCTTGGCTGCTTTTCTTTCAATGGGGCGCATTGGCCCATCCCCTACTTCTGCTAGTGTATCTTTGTTGCTGGGGTGGTCAGGGTGGCACCGTCAGAGTATGTCCCTATCTCTTTTATACTTAACCGTTTTGGCGATCCTTCTTGAGTTATATTACAAAAGTCTCCCACTTAAGTTAGTCATTGAGTAACCCACCAATGCACGAGGTCAAACTTCTTTTCCATTTTTGAAAAACACAAATCATGAGCCTTCTCGATGATATGGTTCTCATTCACCCCACTTGGGTTCAACCTTAGTATTTTCACCGCACAACCAGTTCCCTTGGATACCAATAGGGAGGCGGGTTCCAGCACACATTGTAAATCTTTCCCGTTCTCTGTGGAGCTCCATCTGAAGAGTATTTGTCAAAGGCGATGGTCACCTTACTCCTAAAGTTTTACGAGGGGACGATCCTCCTCCATGATCCACTTGTTCCCCTTGACACCACGCTTCCAGTTCCCCCTTTCACCTCATTGTTAGTCGGATTATTATTAGTTTGAGAATCAGTAGTTGATTGCGTGATATGTTAAGTAGGTGGTGGTTAATACGGGTTGGGAGTGAACATGATCCGTAGTAATAATTTGAGATTTGGGGGGTTGTTTTTGTTTGTTTTTTTTTTTTTTTTTTTTTTTTTGGGGGGGGGGGTTTGTGGTGAGGATAATATTTGGGAGGGGGGGCGTAATGATGTAATTTGGTGGAGCTATAAGGGCATATTTTCAAATTAGGGGATTACAAGAATTATTCGAGCTCTTCCCAATTTCTCGTGTGAATGGTCTTCAATAAGTAAATTTATAAACGATTATGGTGTATTGTGGTCCATTTTATGAGCACACCTACATGGCTACATGTTATCAACAATCATTTATTATTTAATTTTAAGCCTAACATAGTTTATTTACACATTAACTTAACATATGTTCAAATTGTTTTCCAACATATGAAGTCTGAAATCATTCTGACATATTCATTAACATAATAAATAAATATTCACATGATTCCTACCATATTAACTTAAAAATGTTATCTAACGTATAAACAAATTAACTTTAACAAATATTCCTGATTAATATAGTCGAACATGTAAACATGTCACCAAAAATTAATTCAATTTTAAATTCTAACATTTTTTTGAAGGAAATTCTAATGTATTTATTTAAACTTATTAACTTGCACAAATATAACCAATACGTCTTATCAAAAAAAAAAAAAAAACCAATATGTAAATTTAAACATATTAACATATTTATTTCTTAAATTCAACCAACATGACAATTCTAACTCAATTATTTCTTAAAATTAACCAACATATAAATTCCACCATAATCGCCATAATTATTCCTTAAATTTTATCAACATGTCAAAACTAACATAATTATTTCTTAAAATTGAAAATTAACCAACACGCCAATTTTAACATATAAATCTATACCCAATAATTAATTGAAATTTAAATTCTAACATATTTATTAAAACTTGTTAACTTACAAAAATATAATCAACATTTAAATTATAACATATTTACATATTTATTTGTGAGTAACCAATATGTCAATTCTAACACAATCATCTCTTATATTTAGCTAGCATGTATATTATAACATTATTAGTTCTTCAATTTCGCCAACATGTTTGTAATTCTAACATAATTA
This sequence comes from Carnegiea gigantea, assembly GCA_029747015.1. NCBI lineage: Eukaryota > Viridiplantae > Streptophyta > Magnoliopsida > Caryophyllales > Cactaceae > Carnegiea > Carnegiea gigantea. The sequence goes on from JAKOGI010004274.1 coordinate 26,077, forward strand.
TTTCTTAAATTTAAACAACATGTCGTGAGTGCCAACTAGCTTGGTTAATAAAGTCTTTGAAAGTTGCCAAAGATATAGGTTCTAATCCCATCTACACCGCTATTTGCGTTTCATACACACCAAAAATAAATCTATTTAAACAACATGCCAAATCTAACACAATTATTTCTTAAATTCAAACTAACATGCCAATTGCAAGATAATTATTTTTTAAATTTAAACAACATGCCAATTATAACATAAACATATGATTAAGACTAAATACAAAAATCAAATTTTAGAATATCTTACAATATGCTTCACACCACTTCACTTTTTTTCTGATTCTTTATGTACATGTCTTAGATATTTCTACAAGCAAACCATAAACAATAATTATTATTTCAAGTATATAATTCAAGTAATAATTTAAATGAAAGACATAGGCATAGCTAAATTACTAAGAGAAATTTCTTCTCTTAACTTCAATTTAATTCACTTTCTACAACCATCACCACTTTAGATGAGAATTGAGTCTGGGGTATCTATAGCCAAATTTTAATGCCAAAAAAAAAAAAAAAAAAATTGAATCACCCAAAATAGCCACTGGATGCAACGATCACAAGCCCAGCAAAGAGGAGTCCAGTCCAATGGTCAAATGTAATGGGTAGCCCAGAATTCACCATTTTCCTTTTTTTCGGCCCGAAGTGAAATGACTCGTTCTCTTGAGCAATCACTCTCAAAACAACATGTTTCAATGACCGAAAAGACAAATAAAAGGAACATAAGTTGGACCACAGCAGGGGTCCAACTCGAGTTCCGTGGCACCTGACACGTCCACTGGATACGCGCCATGTGAAACGCTGGCACCACTCCAGAAATGCGTTCCAACGACTGCAGGGTTTTAGATTGATAAAATAAGAAGGTTTCTAGGGGAGGTTTCAAGCAAATAGGTTTGAACTCCAATAATTTTATCTATCTTTGATGGCCTTAAATAAAAAATAATCCAATCTAAATTTAACACTCAACATGCCTATCTTTGGAGATATTCATTTTTAATGTACCAACTTCAAGTCAATAATGCTTTGACTTGTCAATTTAATTGCATAGTAGCTTACTTATCACATATAGAGAAATGTATTTCAAAAGCGAATGAAAATACATTATCCACGCGTGACAAGCAAGCTATCATGTCTCAAGTCGACGAACAAACGTGTGTATAATTCGATCATAACACCGATAAAATACATACCCCGAAAATTTATGATGTCGCTAGGTAGTAGCTTACTAAGTCAACAAATTTATGATGATAGTGCTAGAAAAATTGGAGGGAAATATATCATTTCCACGTGATAAAAAAGCTACAAGTCAACAAATTGGCAAGTCCAAATATCATTGATTCGATTATTGTATATTAAAATGAATAGCCTTAAAGATTGACATATCGCACGCCAAATCTAAGATCAGATTATTTTTATCTAAAATTCTTGAAAGGTAATATTATTGGCATCGAAAATCCCTTTTAAAACAAGGACATTATATATTTGAACTAATTTCATAAAACATCCCCGAAAGTATGTTATGTTATAATCTGTAGCTAAGGGCCGGTAACTAAGTGACTCGCATGGTTTGACGAAGCAACTTTCTAGGCAATGTGATTTTTTTTTTCGATTATTAATGCCAAATTGGCAAAAGTCCTCATACAGAGAAGACAAGAGTAAAAACAAGCAACATAACTGAAGACTAAGAAGCAAAGCATCAGAACTGGAGGAAAAATACACATATAAGATAGCAAAACTAGACTGGAAGAGAGGCAGACCCTGCACCATGCCCTACACTAGCTGCATCAAGACTGGAAGAGTTTGACAAAACCCTGCACAGGTTGCACCATACCTTGGGATTAGTTGGATCAAGACAACACCAAGCTTACTGGATTTGAAGAAAGCCTCCTTTTTCAATTGCCTATCAACCTAGGGTATACCCCACTGCATCATAATTGCCTAAAAAGAAGAACCAAGCACACTAGGGTAGCACTAGGCTAGAGGATAGGGCTAAGGGTAAAGGATATGCAAGGATCCAAATTTTCTGACAAGTTCAGCTGAGTGATATGTGGTGGGATCCTTCCAAGCTTTAGACCATAAAGCTATCCTCCATTGAATGGCCTTACAGAGAGCATAAGCATCCAATTCTTGCTGTTCGAACACCACACTATTTCTTTTCATCTATAGACTCCAAGATACTGTGAAGAACGTAATAATCCACAACCTTTTCATTATAGATCCGTTTGGCCATCCACACTTCATAAAAGTGTCTAAAGGTACTCTGGCCTTGTACTGGGAGCTCAAAAGCTTGAGCGAAGCTACTCCAAATATTCCTAGAGAAGGAGCAAGAAACCAACAGATGGTCCAGATTCTCAACGTGCAAACCACAAAAACTGCACCTTAAGTCTTGAGCAGAAAGTATACCCTTCATGTGCAGCATGTCTTTGGTATTCAATTTCCTCAGGAGGGCTAGCCATAGGAAGAGCTCAACCTTAGGGGGAGCTAGATTAACCCATACAGAGGAGACCAAACAATCAACCTCTGCAGTATAGCTTTTCACTTTTTCTACTTTTTGTATCAACTTTTTGGTTGAGAACTCAATCTTTTTGCACCAGAGAACATAATCCTTTTTATCTCTTACTGGGGAATGCTGTTGCAGCAACGAACAGAGGTCTACAACCTACTGCATCTCAACTGATGATAATTCTCTCTCCCACACCAGAGTCCATTTCCATACTTCTCCTTCAAACCATCCCATGTTTGTGATAATTTCATCTTTTGGTCTAGAAACATCGAACAAAGCTGGATATAGAGTTTTTAGGGTCTTATTTGAGGCACAAACATCTTCCCAGAAGCTAGTCCTTGATCCATCGCCCACCTGAACACTTAAGTTATCCATGAACTCAGCACTAATCAGCTGTTCATCCTTTGCCATCCTCTTGAGATTATCATAGTGTTTTAATTGTAACTTTGATTGAAATCATATTTTTTGACAATTGACATTTGGCTAAAAGCATACACCAAAAATAGAAAAACAACCAAATCAATAAGTTATTCAACAAAGGGGGAAAAAATAATAACCCCAAGTATCTGTTGGGAATGTCACACATGAGTGAAGAGTCCCACATCGGGAGTTTGAAGAAAATGACCATGATATATATAAGCCAAGTGGGCTACTCCTCCTATTATCAATTGGTTTTAGGATAAAACCTCACTTGGGCTTATTGTCATGGGTTTTGACTGAAGTAGGCTCCCTCCTAGGATCTCCCCAACAGTGGTATCAGAGCCGATGGTGCGTTCAGTAGGGCAAAAAAGTGTGGCAAGGTGGGCCCCATGGATGAGCTTGGTAAAGTGACACATAGGTATTAATCGAGCGGGAACACGTGTGCTGTAGCGTGACTTGATGGTGTGGATAAGTTCTTGAGTGGTACTATGAAGAAAGCGTCAAAGATGAGAGCAGAAAAATGCATGGAATGCACGGTCGGTACTCCTAGAACAGAGTGGATAGCATGGGGGCTCAGTGTAGAGTAGCATGTATACTCTGTGGAGTAGAATGCATGTGTGCTCTTGATGGTGGTTTAATACCTTAGTAAGACTTCCGTTCAAGGGTTACGTTGATGTGGTTCGGAAGAAACTCATATGTGATAGGGAGATTGTTGAGAATGTCACACATAAGTGAAGAGTCCCACACATTGAGAGTTTGAAGAAAAGGACCATAATATATATAAGTTAAGTGGACTACTCATCCCATTGTCAATTGGTTTTAGGATGAAATCTCACTTGGACTTATTGTCATGGGCCTTGACTGAAGTGGGCTCCCTCC